>VZTZ01018432.1:26743-74507 GCA_013400955.1 Drymodes brunneopygia
TGTGTGTGTGTGTGTTTGTGTGCATTTGTGGGTATGTATCTGTGTCTGTGTGTATATATGTGTGTGTGTTTGCATGTCTGTGTGTTTGAGTGTGAATATTTTCACACCGTTTTACTGACACTGTTTAATGTTTAATCGTGGGCCATTGAGCTTTTATGGTTCAAGGTCAGGAATTTAATTGAAAATGTCCAAATGACCGTGTTTTCCAGGTGAATGGTGCCTACAGGTGCAGGTGTGGTCACACTGACGCCCTGAAGGTTTCAGCTTCATTCCCCTGCACCATCCATGTGTTACATCTCAGCAGAGATTTTATCAAGGAGATGCCACACAGACATCGAGCAGGGCTTTGAGAGGCTTAGCTGAAGTTTTTTGATAGGCATGAAAGGTATTTGGGTCTTGGACACAGAGCAGAATAGGTCTGCAATGGTTTATTTTAATACTGGAGTTGAATATACAGTCACTGATTAAAGGAGGAGTGAGGCCATAAAGCACTGCACATATCAGTGAGCGGGGCTGAACATCTGTGCAGGGGTCAGCAGCATGTTCTTGGAGTGAGTGCCTACTAACACACTTGGAAAGTTGAGCTGTAGTTTTCAAGGTACTCGCAGATTTTTGGCAGTGTCCTCTGTCTGTCTCATGAGCCACATTAGTACATTAGCACCTAGAATTAGTGTCCCTACTATATAAATTACTTTAACACTAGCAGGGTTTACATACTGTTAACTTACATTTTTTAAAGGTAAAGGCAGGTTTGGGAACTTTTTGGAAATGCTGAAAGGAATTCTGTCACTCCTTTCTGCTAAGCTGAAGGATGTGTCAGCATAGGGGACATGGGTCTTTCTTTCTTAAAATGTGTCAGTTCCATTAGTACTGAAGTGTCTTAGATGTGTCTTGATTTTTGGCAATATAATGTATTCCTATAATAATACCGGTTTATAAACTAAAAATAAAAAAAAGGCTGTGTGACTCTTCCATCTTCTCTGAAAGATTTGAATGGGGTCTCCCTGTGTCTGCCTATCAGAAAATGTTATTAAAATTCCCAAGTTTCATTTTTAAATGAACTGCAGGGCACACATGAAGTGTTTGGTCCCACAGAGTTAGATTTGTGCCTTTGCCATCAATTACCATTCTCATGTGTTTGGGTTTGGCTGGCTGGAGCTGGAATGCTGAGCATGGCTGTGATCACGCCATGTGATCTGTTCCCGAAATTTGTGTTTATCATTACGTAATTACATGAATAAACAGTCTGCATGCTTCACAAAGAATTTGTAAAATTCACAGGAGAAGGCACAAAGCTTTCTTTGTCTTGTTGTAAAGATGCAGCCGCAAAGGCATGAAAATGCTGGCTTTGCTCTTTTTTGTCTGCAATAAGGAAGAAGTTGAGGTTTTCACCACACTGTGCCCTTGGTTGGGCTGCACAAACTCGTGCCTGTGCAGTGCTGCAGAGGGGGCAAGGCTGCTTCTGTCACAAGCTGAGCATAGACCAAGGCACAGAGAAATCCATGCTCCTGGAATGCTCAGAAATGTTGTATTTTGAATTATGTGGGGTTTTTACTTGCGAGAATGAACCAGAACCAGCAGAGAACTCAGTGAGGCTGACCATGAGGTGCAGGCTGCCAGGTACAGCCAGGAAAAGGAGACACTCACTTTCCTTGGTGAGAGCAGCTCCAGGGGTGAAAAGGGGCAAAGGAGATTTCTTGCTTTCCCAGGGAGAAGTGTGAGTTGGGGTCGGGTGATCATCCTGGGAGCACGAGGAGACTCTCGAGTGCCGTAGGGCCGAGTTGGAGCCCGATTGGAGGAATAACTCCAGGTAAGCTGAGCCTGCTGCCCCAGCTCCGCTCAGCCCTTTCCTGACTGGAGTTGATCCCGCGTCAGCCCGTGCCACCGTGTGGCAGAGGAGCACCGTGCACTGCTGCTCTCCAGCTCGGAAACACTCCTTCTTGTAAGGTCCTGCCTCCTTTTTTCCTCGGCCCGCTGGGGGCAGAGGGGCAGGGTGAGCTTCGCTCCGATGTTCCTGAGCTCTGTCTCAGCAGCTCCTGGGGAACTCCACGGGTTCAGCGTGGTGGGGTTATTCCTGCTCTGTGATGTTATTCCAGCACAAAGCATGCCTTGCAAGCAGGTTTTCCCGATCCCAGCCAAGCAGGTAACTGAGGAATTACTGTATGGGGATAATCCATAAAGTGGGGTATGAAACCCTTAACATTTTGTCATCATTTTTTTCATTCAAATTGCTCGAGGTCCTTTCCTCCCTTGTACAAGCACCAGACTTTGCAGCCTTCCAGTGCTTTAAGGGGAGAGGGACTTTTTATATGGGCAGATAGTGACAGGACGGGGATAAGAGGTTTAGGCCAGATATAGAAGAAGACATTCTTCCCTGTGAGGGTGGGGAGGTCCTGGCACAGATTCCCAGAGAAGCTGTGGCAGCCCCTGGATCCCTGGCAGTGTCCAAGGCCAGGCTGGACAGGGCTTGGAGCAGCCTGGGACAGTGGAAGGTGTCCCTGCCCATGGCAGGGGTGGCACTGGATGAGCTTTAAATGTCCCTTCCAACCCAAACCATTCTGTGATTCCATGATCCTGTGATTTGAAGACTTTATTCCCCTTTTGGTTTCCTGCAACCCCACTTTCTCCCAGGGGACAGCAGTGTTCTTTTCCAGCATAAACACAGCCCTTGCAGAGATGATTCAGGTTTTCTCTGGGAGCCTTTCATTTGCAGTGTTTATGCAGGCACATGGTGCATTGTACAACATCTCTCCTGTTTGCCATGAGCATCAGTGTAGTGGGAAGGCCACAAACAACTCCAAGGGATAATCAGCAGTTGTAATGAAACAATGCCAGCAGCAGGAGAAAACAGCTGGAGAGGCTCTCCTGGGGCTGGCCACGTCCTCAGTGGGATGTGGCAATGCTGTTGTGAACATGGAGAGGATCCCAAGGGAAAGCAGGTTTGTGTGCAGCCACTGCAGCTGGTGGATTATCTAGATACTGAGTAATCTGCTGGAACTTCACCTTTTCCTGGAAAAAATGAGCCATCCCTACTGCCACAGGTTTTCTGAGGGATTTAGCCTGGGCAGGATGTTGGTGGCAGCTCCTGCCCTTGGGCACTCAACAGTGTGAAGATGGAAACCCTCCCTGCCCGCTGGCTGCAGTGTCAGAGCGGCACAGGGTCAGCAGGTGCAATTCTGCTTTCTGGAGTGACCATTTCATGTCCTTCCATTTGGCTTTGGGTTTAGTTCCTATTTCTCCTGAAAATATGCAAGTGCATCTCTGCCAAGTTACCAGTCTTCTCCCAATTCTGTAGAATTTTCTTGTTCTCACTACGTTTTTTTTCTTTTTTCCTTTTTTGTGGGCCTTTGTATTAAGGTTCCTTTTACTCACCTTTTTGGTTCTCATATGGTTCACATTTGTTAGCTTCAAGACCTTAAAGCTGTGCTTTGGCCTCTACAGCTCTGATAGTTGGCTAAGTCAAGTGAGAAGTTGTTCAAAGCAAGTTTGTAATCACAAAAGAGGAGATGTTTCTGTAATTTACCTTCCCCACACTTGCCAGTAAAGCAGTTTTTGTAATTATGAGCTGCTAATCAATCCAAAACAGCACAGGTACAGTAATGGGGAAAGATCTGAGTGTTTTTAGCTTTGAGTGGCTGCACTTTTATGGACCATCAGAAAACAAAGTGCTGGAGTGTTAACAGAGTGTTAATCAGGCTGTGTGTGGATGCAGATGCTCAGGAAGGTGTATTTGGAACACATCTCCACCATGGGAAGTTCCTTCAGTGCACCTGGGCTGGTGGAAGGTGTCCCTGCCCATGGCAGGGCACTGGAACAAGATGAGCTTTGGGGTCCCTTCCAGCCCAAACCACTCTGGGATTTGATGATTTATCAGAAATCAGTGTGTACTGCAAAAGTGGAGCGTTCAGATTTTGAAACAGATTTGTTTTGGCTGTGGGCTTGTCTACCCTCCATGGAGCTGTGTGCCAGCAGAAACAGATGTGGGAGCTGTCTGTGCAGAGGGAGAGCTGAGGAGCCTGTGCAGTCATGTTGGAGCAACGTGGACACTTGGGGACATGGGGACATGAGCAGCACAGTGAGAAGGACCCACTTGGTCACAACCAACTGCTATGGAAGGGACTTTCCTGATTTCACAGAGTGATTTTGTTTTTAATAAAAAAATTCAGTGCTTCAAAATTGCAATTGAACTCGAGGAAACTGCATTTGATTCGGGGATATTATGGAAGCAATAAAGAGATTTAAAAGAAATCAGCAGTTTTCTGGCAATTATTTGCTCAACTCTACTATTAATATTGGTTTGTTTGCCAGAACATGATCAAAAACATTTGGCAGGCAAGACTTGGTCAGGAAAGTGAGCCAGTAAAATTGAGCTGTCATCTAAGTACATACAGAAAAACTGTTCACTTGGCATGAAAAACAGACTGTTTACAGAAATAATAAACATGCCCTCGAAAATTATGTTCCTTCTCTCTAAAATCATGGAAGGTCACGAGACTCTGACCTTACAGAAGGAGCATAACACTTTATGAGACTCCTGTCAAAGCACATGATAAAAAATAAATACACTGCAATAAAGAAGTGACAGGCTGATGGACCAAATGTGCCTTCCTGCCGTATCCTGCCTCCCTCCCGCAGGATGTGCCGTGCCTGCTGCCAGCCGCCCACAGCCCAGCTGGAGGGGAGGGCAGACCCATCCGTCCTCCTGACACATCACTCCGTGTAATTAACTCGTGTTTCATCTCCCGAGTAAACCCTGCAAGCAGCGAGACGTGTCAGAGTGAAGCAGAAGTTATTGAAAAGCGTAATTTGCAACAGCCCTGCTGGTGATTCAGCTGCTGGATAGAGCCCCAAACTGAGTGGCCGTGAGGAACACGCTGCCTCGGCCAAGGCTCAGTGGTTTCTGAGCCCTCAGGAGGGAGAAGTGAGCTTGAGGGAAGGATGGTGGCTGGTGACAGCGGGAGGAGGTGTTCACCCCTGGCCAGCTCCCCCAAGGTCTCACCTGTTTGCTCCTCAGGGCTGCCAGGTTCATTCTGTATGTGGATTCCTCCTGGCCCCCAAAAAGCTGCTGGCTCAAACGCTCCTGTGTGAGCTCCAGGCCTGGCAGTGAGACACACCACTCATTTTAGGGGTTATTTAGCTGAAGAAAAGGAGGCTCGGGGGGGCCCTGATCACTTTCTGTGGCTGCCTGGAAGGAGGCTGTGCTGAGGTGGGTGTCAGCCTCCTCTCCCAGGTAACAAGCAGAGCAAGGCAAAGCACCTCAGGCTGCACCAGAGGAGGTTTAGATTGGATATTACAGGAAGTTTCTTCACTGAAAGGGTGGGCAGGCTTTGAAACAGGCTGCCCAGGGCAGTGGTGGTGGGAGTTTTGAAAACCCTGTGTAGATGTGGGACTAGGGATGTGGTTTGGTGGCAGCGCTGGGTGAACCCGTGGCCTCAATGATCTTTTTACAACTTTAAAGGTTCTGTGATTCTTTCCTCCCCGAATTGCTTGCACAGCCATTGCCTTTATGTCCCTCCCCACTGCCTCTGCTGGTGCTAGCTCCCACTCTGCAGTGCCCAGGGGCACAGCCGAAGACCTTGCAGCTCAGGTGAGGGGCTGTGCTCACCTGTGGGAGCAGCAGAGCCAGGGCAGCACCAACCCAGCCTTGAGCTCCACACTGCCCACAGAGACATTGGTGTCCCACTGAGCAATGGAAAAAAGAAAGTCAAGGAGCTTGAACTCCGCTTTTTGAAGGCAGTTCAGACTCACAGTCAGCACTGCTGAGCTTTCTGAGGATTTTATGGGCTGACACGATGTCACACAGCCACTCTCCCCTCTCCCAGCATCCCTGGAGTTCAGGGGGACTTCCTGTGTTGCCAGGGTCCTGCTGTCACACACAGCCAGGTGACCTGTATTTTGGAAATCCCCTAGCAGGGCTTATCCATGTGCAGAACATAAAGGATACTTAAATTTATAAAGCCTGAGATCTCTGCGTGCTGAGGGTGAGTGTGCAAGTATTTGGCTCTGGGACCGTCTGCCCTCAGCCCTGCAAAACAGTTTAATCCAGAAAAAACAATCTAAAAACAACTTCATTTGCTGGCAGTTTAGATTCTTTTTAGTTATAACTCACAACCTCAAAACATAAGAATTAAGTTTAATAGTTCATAAATTATACAACACATAGCACATGCTGTTGTAATCTGTGCTGCACATATCTATATGAAGTATTAACACCAATGTTTAAACTAAATACAAAGTCACCACAGGCAGCCTTAAACCTCAGCTGCACAATTTTGCTGAACTATTTTGGCTATAGACATGATTTTCCACCCCTCTACCCTCATATGGTATTAATTCAATTGTTTTAGATGTTATACATGCGTAAGAACTAGAAGGGATTTCCTCAAACAACAAACACTGAGGATAAAAAGGTCGGTGTTTATAAAAATGTCAAACTCCAAGGCTCTTCCCCGAGTTGTTGGAGGATTGCTCTCAGTGAAGACTCAGAGCCAG
The DNA here is from genome assembly GCA_013400955.1 of Drymodes brunneopygia. Classification (NCBI taxonomy): domain Eukaryota; kingdom Metazoa; phylum Chordata; class Aves; order Passeriformes; family Petroicidae; genus Drymodes; species Drymodes brunneopygia. The sequence continues at coordinate 33,236 of VZTZ01018432.1, forward strand.
TCATTCAAGAGTCCTCCAGCAAGGGAAGCTAATCCTGACTTTCCACTCCTGAGTTACTGCTCAGGTCCCTCAGCAGAGCAGGGGCAGCAGGAGTGCTGAAGGGAGAACAGGGAAATTTGGACGTGGTTTAAAAGATCCCAATGTTTTCCATCACTTTGATGCTGGGTTTGTGCTCGGGAGCTCCCTGGAGCAGCTCCCACATGGTGCCTTCGGCAATCCTGCAATGGTCTGTGGCTGCAAGGTGCTGAAAGGAACCTCCCTGTCCCAGCTGCTCTTCCCAGGCAGGGGGACAAGCAAGAAATCTTTAAAGGACATTGTCTTAACCTCTCTAAAAGAGGGTTTTTTTATGTCTCTGCTCTTTATTTGGAGCTCTAAGTGTGTTCTGGAAGGCAATGCTCAGTCGTGGATGAGGTGGGAGAGCTTTTGGGCTGTGCCCATTCCCTGAGGAGTCTGTTCAGTGCCCCAGCCCCTTCTTCGGGCATCCACCCCAACCCTCCCTGGTACAGCTCCCGCCATTCCCTCAGGTCCTGCCCTGGTCACGGAGAGAGGAACTGGGCTGTGCAGATGTTCTGGTGCTGCCAGTCAGGTACCAACCCTCCAGTCCCCTCCAGAGCCCCCATGGAACTCACTCCAGGAGCTCCAGGCCTCTCCTGTCCCGAGGAGCTCAGCACTGGACCCGGCAGCAACCCCAGGGCTGGCAAGGGAGGCAGGGCCTGCCATGTTCCCTATCAATAGTCCCTCTTCCTTCTGCCCTCTGCACTCGTGTTCTTCCTGCTCTGCTGCTCCCTTTTGTGGATATCTGCAAGGCAAGCTGGGGAGCTGCTCTCAGTTTGAATTTAACACAAAAACACCGAACCCATACCCTCCCATCTCCCTCTACCTGTGGGCCCACCAACCCCTGGCTGCTGGGCAAGGCTGCTCTGGGAGCTGGGACCCCCTTAACAAACCCTGAGCATGTGGCACTGGCAACAGGGACCCCCTAACACACCCTGAGTGTGTGGCACTGGCAACAGGGACCCCCTAACATACCCTGACCCCATGGTACTGGCAACAGGGACCCCCTAACACAACCTGAGCATGTGGCACTGGCAACAGGGACCCCCTAACACACCCTGAGCATGTGGCACTGGGAACAGGGACCCCCTAACACACCCGGAGCGTGTGGCACTGGCAACAGGGACCCCCTAACACACCCTGAGCGTGTGGCACTGGCAACAGGGACCCCCTAACACACCCTGAGCATGTGGCACTGGCAACAGGGACCCCCTAACACACCCTGAGCCCATGGTACTGACAACAGGGACCCCCTAACACACCCTGAGCGTGTGGCACTGGCAACAGGGACCCCCTAACACACCCTGAGGGTGTGGCACTGGCAACAGGGACCCCCTAACACGGCCTGGGCCTGTGGCATTGGGAACAGGGCCCTCCTCAGCCGCCGCTCCGGTGACACTCGAGGCGGGGGTGTCCCTGCCTGGGGACAGCCGGGGCCACCTGCGCCCTGCCCCGCCGCCGCCAGGGGGCGCTGGCGCCGCGGAACACGGGACGGGAATGGGGACAGGGGACATGGGGACAGGGGATATGGGAACAGGGGATATAGGGGACACGGGAATGGGACATAGGGGATCCGAGAATGGGGGACACGGGATACGAGGATGGGGGATATGGGATGGGGGATACGAGGTGAGGGAATAGCGGATACAGAATATGGGATGTGGAAATGGGGCCTATGGGATGCAGCCTGCAAGACATGGGGGAGAGAATGGGAAATACAGGGGGTGGGAATGGGAATACGGGAATGAGGGATATGGAATACAGGGTGCGGGAATGGGGGATACAGGATAGGAATGTGGGAATGGGGATATGGGAATGGGATATGGGGATGGGGGTGAGGGAATGGGGGATACAAAGTGCAGGATAGGGGTGTGGGATGGGCGGTGGGTTGGGGGGTACAGAATACAGAGCACAGGATAGGGTGCAGGATGGGGATGTGGGATGCAGGATGGGGGTATGGGGTGCAGAATGTGGGATGCAGGATGGGGGATGCAGGACAGGGGTGTGATATTTGGGATGCAGGGTGCAGGATCTCCCCGGCCCAGGAGAGAGGCTGGGGAAGAGGCTCCGAGCCCGGCAGGATGAGCAGGGCCGTGTTAAATCGCGTTAAATCGCCCCATCTGGAGCTCGGCAGATTGCTATCAGCGGCTCTCGGAATGTCGTGTTCGTGTCCAAAAATTTGCAAGTGTCATAATATACCTACGGAAAGTGAAATTGTTTAAACTTCTTAAGCAGCCGTGGCCATATATGGGTTTGAAATGTGGTTCTGAGCAGAGTAAATAGAAATTTGCCATATCAGATGTAGGATTGCAGTGTAAGCAGTGTGAAACTCAAGTCTCACCTCGCCTCAAGTGGATGGCAGATGTCCTCCTGGTGGCTTCAGTGTGAGCAAGGGTTTCTCACCTAGGATTTAAAATACCTGCCGCATGATCAGGGGCCTTAAAACCCTGTGAGAGTCCTAGTCTGTGTGTGAAAGGAAAATAAAAGACCTACTGGACATGGCAGAATCACTGAAAGGAATGGTTTGGAAGAACCCTTCATCACTTAATTGTCTTGTATTATAGTAATATTTAACTGTTTGGCCTTTAGTGAGAGCTATTTTATGTTACTAGCACTCTAACCTAGCAGGCTTAACTACCTGTAGTGGTGCTTGTGAGGGACAGGGAAGCCAGCTTTAATATGATTTTAATACGTATAAAACATCTTGTTATTTTTGAAATAAAATGTTTCAATTAGCTATTATTGTGTGTAATGACTTAAACATCTCTCTGCTGATCTATAAACCCAAATCGTCCAGTTCTGACGTAGCACACGAGAGCTGGGAACCAAAAGGGACTGGAGGCAAACCATAAAATTGAAGAGTGCAAGGATTTCGTTCTGTTTCTTCACTTTCAAACAGCGAAGGGCCCAGCTCTGCACAGACGCGGTCATTAAGTTGATTTTATGAACCATAAACAGCCCCGGTGCAGTCAGCACAGGGAGCAGCCCCAGCACACACCGGGTGTTTACAGCACGGGCTAAAGGGGTGTCAGCAGAGCACCCCTGATCTCAGCACAGACCCAGGGCTTGGCTGGATCTCAGCTCGCACAGAAGTGATGAGGGCAAATCGTTGTTTCCTGCCTGAAACTCATTTATCACCTAGAAAGGAAAGGTGCAGCCAGATGTGCTGTTTCAGGTGGAGTGTGATTATTCACTGAACCAGTGACTGGTGTTTAACTCGCCCTTTTATGTGTGACCCATCGTTTGCAGAACGTGTCACCTGCAGTGTCACCTGCAGAGCTCCTGCCATTGCTCCGGGGGTGGCCAGGCCAGGTTTGGGCTAGGGGCTCAGTGCTGAGCACTGACCACTGACCACAGTCCCAGGCCGTGGCACCGCCTGTCCGCAGCACCCCTGGGCAGAGAGGGACGCACGTACAGCTGTCACCAAGGGCAGCTGTCACTGCAGCCATCTCTTACTGGGACCCCGGTTTAGGGGCAGCCACTGAGTTTCTGGCAGGGCTGGGGAAGGAGCTCTGAACCCACAGATCTCTCCACGGACAGGAATCAGTTCACAGAGAAGAGGCTGTCCCAAAAATACTGCCTGGACTGAAGCCTAATCGCGTGTGTGGCTGGTTACTGGTTTGCATTTCCAAGCATTGCGTCCCTTGTCTGTGAACTAACTAAAAGTAAAAATAAGCAAAAAGAATTTTTAAATCCCTAATGTAAAAAAAGCAAGAGATAGAAGGGGGCTTTCACAGCGTGTGCCTCACTAATTGTGCTGGTTTGGTGCCCTGCACAACAAAAGGATGCCAGGGAAGGAGTGTCACAGTTGGGCACGTGTGTGACACTCGGGTGAGGTACCCGATAGCAGTAGAGGGGACAGAGAGGGCACAGATGGGGAGCTTCTCATTTTGCTGGCTGTTCTGATGGATATAAATGAAATGTGCTCAGACAATAGCAGTTTCAGGGATTGTTTCCTTATGCTTTGACAGAAACGGAGAACACCCGGTTTGTGAGAGCTGCTGGGTGCGTGTAGCAGGAGGAGGATGGAGGATGGACCTCGAGGGGCAGGGAAATAAAGGGACTGCAGCCCTCACTCAAACCGAACGGCATCCTCTGAACGTGACTCTCGAAGACAATTCCACAGTCTGACTTTCTGACGAGGCCAGGTGTTCGAAGAAAATCGTTTTTAGCAGGATTCGTGTTTAACGACGGCTGATGAAGCTTTACCCAGCCATTAAACACAACTTAATACTCAGGGCTGAGCTATTCCCTCAGCCCGAGCGCTCCTTCCCAATTAGCCCGTGATGTCACGTTTTCCACTCCCTCCGTCCCACTTTGTGGATTTCCTGAATATTAAGTGTCGTGAGGAGAGAGCGGGGGGGAGGTGGCTGTGCCTGACTCCCCTCCTCGGGCCCCGGGGGAGGGGCAGGGGCTGCGGGGGTGCTGTTCCCGCACGGCACCGGGGTCCTGCATGGCACCGGGGTTCCCGCATGTCCTGCACCGGAGTTCCCGCATGTCCCGCACCGGGGTCCCCGAATGGTACCGGGGTCCCCGCACTGTCCCGCAGTGGGGACGGGCAGAGCTCCCCAACCCTGTCCCGTGGGCTCCGGGCACCGCGTCCCCCGGCGCTGGGCTCCGCCAGGCGCAATGGGAGAGACAGGGACAACTTAGTCGAGTTTTAAAAGAGGTGATGTTGAGAAAACAACGAATCGGTTGTATTTAAAATTCATTGAGAGCTTTGATACAAATAAAAAAAATAAAATAAAATAAAACCCAAACAACCAAAACCACCCTAGTTTTAAATTGCTCTAAGCCGCGCTACGGAGCGGCCCCTCCGCTATCCCGGTCTCGGTCAGCAGATCGGGATGTGACCGGAACTGGCACCGGGGACCCCCCGCTCCTGGAGAGCCCCGATCACCGCTGCCGGTGCTCGCAGCAGCCGCGGGTCCCGAACCTGCGGCAGCGGTGCCGGTGCGGTCCGTGCTGCCCTCGGTATTCACAGTATTTCCCGGCTGGGATATTTCTCGAGGAGGAGAAGAGTTTGCATTTCACTCTTCTCCCCGTTGTGGTTGTAGGAGTCGGGGGAACTGCGGGAATTCAGTAAAACTCCTCTTCCCATCAAATCGGGGATGAATCAGCGGAGCAAAAGAATTCCCGCCCCAGGGAAGAGCTTTATATCACGGGGTGAAATTGTTTCCTTTTTCGTAGCAAAATTTTCACGGGTGGAACTGTCATCCTTGTCTGCGTTACTCAGCCGAAATTGAGACATCAAAATATCTGCAGCGTGAAAGGAAGCGAGAGGAGCCTTTAAAAACGCGTTCTGCTTTTATGTAAAACGAAGATAAGAAGAGCCTCGTAACGGGATAGATCATCGATAGTTTCTGAAAACAGTTAAGAACATTTGCATAAAAATTATTTTTTAAAAAAGCTAACTCTAGAAATAGCCTGTTTCTAACAGTCGTATAAAGTCAGTACCTGGTGCAAGAAAAAACAACAACAAAACAACCCAACCCTAAACAAAGCAAATAAACAAACAAAACCCAAAACAACAACACAACAACAATTTTAAAAAGCCTCTCGGTAAATGAGAAGCAATTTTGCTGATAAAGGTGATTCCATTCTAGTTGCTGGAAGGGAAAAAGGGCATAAAATTTGGGGCCTGCAGATTGTTCATGCGGTGGCTTCCTAAAGCCTCACGTATTTTGCTGAACTCTCACTCTGAGACCCTGTTTTTTATAAAAGTGTTGGCAGCAATCTACCGCCCAAACCGATGCGAAATAAAAACACGGGTTTACGTGCTCTAAAAGAGTACAGAAAATTAGACAATTTTCAGGCGCTGTAAAAGTAGCAATAATAATAGTAATAGTAATAGTAATAGTAATAGTAATAGTAATAGCAATAGCAATAGTAATAGTAATAGTAATAGTAATAGTAATAGTAATAATATTGACTGACGTAATTTTCACTACCGGATTTGTTTTGCAACGCTTTTAAATTCCTGACAGCGAGTGCGACCGGATGGTGATGTTCACCCTCTCTTTCTCCAGCGCAGCACCGAAATCTTTCAATGGGAGCTTTTTCAGAATTCCTAATTTTTATTTTATTTTTTCGGTAACCTCGAGGGCTGCAAGCCTGCTCCCGGGGTGGATGTGGGACCGTCCGTGCCTGCCCGGCTGCGGCTGCTCTCATCAGCAGCCTCGGGGCTGATGGATCCCAGGGAATTAAATTATCAAAGTCGATGCCGTGTGATGGGAAATGATACCGGGTCTGTACCGCTCATGATCCTAACCTGCTCCGGGGTGGGGATGGAAGTGTTATTATTTACAGTTATTCTTGAGTTTTGTTTTCTTTTAAAGAAACAAAAAACTCAGGGGAGGTGTGGATAATTTCTTTTACGTGCACTATTTGTTTATGAGCGCGCTGGTCTCGGGGGTGAGGTTGTTTAAACAATCCGATGTGGATTTGCCTACTCGCTCGAAAGTGACCAAAATTCTTCTCACTTTACTCGTAATTATTCTCCTCGTTTCATGGCAATTGCTCCGATGGCCTCCTTGGCCTCAGCCGTAAGGAATCAGGACCTTGGCATGGGAGCACCTTGTGATCTCAGCAGAGCAGATGGAAAAAGCATGGGCGGACGAAAAGCCTCGTCGAGAAACGGGGAGGGTTTCGATTTGGGATTTTTGATTATTTTGGGGGCCCCGTTGGTCTCGGTCGGGGCTCCCCGGAGCGCAGGTGTGCACAGGGACACGGCTGCCCCGGGATTCCCGGCAGGAATTAGAGGAGGGATGGAGGGATAGAGGCGCCCAGCCCCGAGTCACGCATCTCGGTGGGCTCGGTGCCGCCGGTCCCCGCTGCTGCCACCCCCGGAGGGGCCCGCGGCCCCCGGGCACAGCCCCCGCTCTGCCGCGTGTCACCGAACTCGTTGGCGGTGCACGCACCGAGATGATGTGTGAATAAATGACAACCCGCGAACAGCAGGGAGCACCCGGGCAGCTCACGGGGTTTCAGCCCGTTAGCGTTTCACAGAGCGAGTGGCGTAATTTTAAATTGAAGAAACGTGGAGAAAGCAGAACAAATCCGCGCGGAACTGCACCGTACGAGTCGCAGTAACCATATGGAACAGGTTATGTGGGCAGGCAGTGAAGTGCAGAGCATAAATTAATTCGTTGTTGTCGCATGCAGGGGTGAGCAGTCCAGAGAAACGGCAGCAGGACTCAAATAGCGCTGACAGGAGCGGCAGGGCGGCCTCGTGTTCTCCACAGTTCCCTGAACGCCTCCACCTTCCCCTGCCTCAATATCTAATTCAAGTTACCGGGCCGGGATCCCGATGGGCCGGGGATCCCTGCAGCCGCATCTTCAGCCAGATGCGGAGCCCGCAGGACTGTTCTGTGCCTTAATGGGGCCGTGGCTGCGGGGCCGCCCACGCGTGTGGCCGGCGGAGACCCACGAGGAGCTCTGGAGCCCGCCCAGGGCCGGGGTAGGCTGGCCGGACACTCGGGCCCCGACGGCAGCCGAACGCTGTGACTCGTCCCCCGCGGGCTGCTCTCACGGACGGCACCCGCGGATCACTCCCGTGGCCGCCCCTTCTCGCTCTGGGCTTCCGAAATGGAGCCGGGCAAGACCCCGCGGCTGCTCCGCTCTCCCCTGCGCATCCCCCGTGGCAGCCGGGAAAACGGGCAGAACCCACTTTTTTTTGGTCAAAAACCGTAAAGAAGAAGGCTGAGCTACCCTTGCCGGGGGGATGAGGCCGGTGCCCGTCCCTCTGCGTGGGCCGAGCCCGTGGGTGCCTCCCGTGATCACTGCCCAGGCGCGGGCACGCGTGGGCAGCTCCGGCCGTGGGCAGGGGCCGAGCGTGGCCAAACCCGCCCCACGTCTCGGGACCCCCGGGCGGGCTGCCGAAACCATCCCCCGTAATCCACCGGTGCCGACATTTTCGGGAGGGATTCGGGCGTTCGGGTTCCCGCGCACGGATCTGGCTCGGAGCGCATCAGTTACGAGCAGGGACGGCTCGTGGGTCTCTGCTGTGGTGCGTGACACGGGCTAGAGGGAACAGAATTAATCACTTTGTGCCGAGCAAAATGTTCGTGTAAATGATCTAAAAGTCCAGGGAAAGGCTCCGCTTCGTGCAGGGCTCTGTTGAGCAGTTGCTTTTCAATGTTTACCGCTTTGGCCGAGGCCGAGAGGGAGCCCGGAGCTGAGGGCACTGGGCCTGCCTGGGCCCATCCGGTGGCAGCCCCGGCCGTTAGCGCGGCCCCCGCCTGTCCTTTGGCTGCCTCGGCTCCTCCGGGCCCCGGCCACGGCCCCGGGGCTGCCCTGAGGGCTCCGAGCCGCCGGTGCTGCGGGTCAGGGCCGAGGGTCCGTGTGGCTCCGAGTCTCCCTCCATCCGCCGAGGTGTCCCAGAGCCGCGGGTGCCCCGTCGGGGGAAGGGGACGGGAAAGGGGGCTGGGACAGGAGTGGGAAAGGAACGTAAGATTGGTGTGGGGACGGGAACGGGGATGGCGATGAGTATGGCGGCGGAGACAGGGATGGGGCTGGAGCCGGGGACAGGGACCGGGATGGCGATAAGGATTGCGCTGCGACCGGGACCGCGCTTCGAAGGGCCCAGCGGTTGTTTGGNGCCCCGGCGGCGGGGGGTCCCCCCGCGCCCCGGAGGGAGCGAGGATGCAGCACCCGCTGGAATTGGGCGCCGCGCGCTACTTCCCGGCCGAAGCCTTCCCCGACCACCGCTCCCACCGCTACCGCAGCTTCATGATCGAGGAGATCCTCACCGACCCGCCGGACGCCAAGGGGGCCGCGCCGGCCGGGGAGCTGCTCAAGTTCGGGGTGCAGGCGCTGCTCTCCGCCCGGCCCTACCACAACCACCTCGGTACGTGCCGGGGGCTCCCCGCGGCTGGGGGGCGGCAGGCGGGAAGGCATCACCCGCTGATGGTCCCCAGCGCCTTTGGGAGCCGGGTGCCTTGGAGAAAAACTTGGGAATTCTGCCTAAAGAAATCTCTGCTGAGCTCTGCCGGCCATGCACATCCCCGCAATTCCGCGGGCGCTCCAGCCGGGAGCAGCCGAGGGTTTGGGGCCTAAAACCGAAGAAAGCGGCTTGGGGGCTCCAGCGGCCCCTGCACAGAATGGCCTTTGAATTTCAGGGAAGAAAGTTGTTGTTGTTGGTAGTTTTGTTTTGGGGTTTTTTTCCCCGTGTTTTTGGATGAGGTGAGAATTGCTGCAGCTAAGCTGTGGAATCTGTGCGTGGCTGCGAGGGGCGGCAAGAGGCTCTGCGATCATAGATCGAGCTGGAAACCCGACTTACGTGTAAACATAAAAATATATAATATCCAGAGATATTATATATAGCATAGAAATATACTCTATGTTTATATAATAATAATATAGAAGATGGAAGACATAACATTTAGTCCATATTATAATATTTACATGTTTGGGGCTTTTTTAAAACGGCTGCCAGCACGCTCTGTCCAGTCGGATATAGCATTCAGGACAAATGCAGTTTATTAACATATTCAATAAGGGGTGTTTTTTAAATTGTTGTTGTTTCGGGGAGATTTTTGCATTTTTTTCTTTTTTTTTCTTTTTTGTGTTGAGGGTGGATTTTTTTAACGCTAGCGTTTAATGGATTTTGAAGGCCATTACTTAATACATTTTAAAGGTCAATATTTAAATGTGTGATGGCGAAAGCTTTCACTTCCCAAGTCATCTTCATCTGCGGAGCCGTAGCTCTTTATCCATTGACCGGAAGGGAAAAGGAGTATCCCAATTTCTTTTTCTGTGTTTAAGAGAAAAGGAGGAAAGCGTCAAGACTCTGAGCAAGGGAGCAACATGCGTCAGAACATCTAGAAATTAGTATTATTTTCAAGATGAACTGTTCCGAACTGCTCGGAATAACAGATCAGATAAAAGGTTCCTTACACCCCTCACGGCTCAGTTCCGCAGGGACAGGCGGGAGCAGGATCGGGCCCTGCAGGGAGGGTGGGAGGCGATTTCAGCGCAGGCCGAGAAGCCCCTGCAGAGACTCCTCTGAAGTCCTTCCCCGCCGACGAGGCCACTCCTGTGTCCTGGCGGGAAGGACGAGCCGAGCAGGACCAGAGACCCCGGCCCAGATCAGGGAGCGGAGCGGGGGAGCAGGGCCGGGCTGGGTCGAGGAGAAGTGAATGGAGAAGTGAATGGGCGGCCCCAGCCCGCGGGGAGCAGCACCCTCGGGCACGGCTCGCTGTCCTCTCCCCGGGCGCCAGTTCATGGGCTGCGGTTCACGGAGAGGGACAGAAGCTATTATCAGGTCGAAAATATCCTGAAAACTTCTAGGAAGGGAATCCTGGGACCATGCCCAGCCCCCGCTGGTCGCCGAGCTCAGCCGGGCCCGGCGGCTGTTGGGTGACACAGAGGGGAACGCTTTTCGGTTAGTTTGAATTATTTTCAGTTGTAACTCCCAAGTAACTCCGTGATCAGCATGTGCTGGAGGAGAAGCGGCCGGGGCTCCTGGCAGGGGCTGCTCCCCGGGAAGCCGAGGCACCCCGCAGCCTCGGGGTCCCTGCGCTGCCCGGCGCTCACCGCCGCTCTCTCCCGCAGCGGTGCTGAAGGCGGAGCCGGCCGCCGTGTTCAAGTTCCCTCTGGCTCCCCTGGGCTGCTCGGGGCTGGGCTCGGCCCTGCTGGCCGCCGGCACGGGGCTGCAGGGCGGCTCCGCCTCGCCGCACCTCCCGCTGGAGCTGCACCTCCGCGGCAAGCTGGAGCCGGGCCCCCCCGAGCCGGGCAAGGCCAAGAAGGGCCGCCGCAGCCGCACCGTCTTCACTGAGCTGCAGCTCATGGGGCTGGAGAAGCGCTTCGAGAAGCAGAAATACCTCTCCACGCCAGACAGGTACGCTGTGGTCGACCTCGGACCCGGGCGCGACGCGGCGCCGCGGGACGGGGCTCGTTTTGCTTGAACAAGTCGGGCAGCTGCCACCCAAGACCACAGCTGCCGGCCGGCCTGACCTCCTCTCTCTCTCTCACCCGCAGAATAGACCTTGCCGAATCGCTGGGGCTCAGCCAGCTCCAGGTGAAAACCTGGTACCAGAACAGGCGCATGAAATGGAAGAAAATAGTAAGTGTCCCTTATTAACAGTCCGGCCCTCGGGCTCGCCGTGTCCGCGTTCCATGGGGTACCGAGCCCTGCCCTGCGAGCTTCGTCCTTCGGCACATCGGCCCTGGGCTATTAATGGAAACATTAAGGATAATAATAATAATGATAATAATAATGATGATGATAATAATAATAATAATAACAACAACAACAATAATACGCCCCTGGTCTTTAACACCATGTCCCTGGCCCAGTATCTCCTGGGCCCCGGCCGGACACCCCTCCCGACCCTGTCCGAACCTTTCGGCTGCACCGCTCGGCCCCCGGGGCGGTGGGCGGCGGGCGCAGCCCGAGAGGACCCGCAGCGGCAGCTGCGCTCTGGGTGACGGGAGAGAGAGGGGTTCCTGCACCCGGGCTGATGGCACCACAGCTTTACCGGCGTGTCCCTCTCGTCCGCCCCCTCCCCGCCTCGCAGGTGCTGCAGGGGGGCGGTCTGGAGTCCCCTACCAAGCCCAAGGGCCGCCCGAAGAAGAACTCGATCCCCAGCAGCGAGCAGCTCTCGGAGCAGGAGCGCGCCCGGGACGCCGAGAAGCCGCCCGAGAGCCTGGGCTCGCCGGCCGAGGTCAGCCAGGAGGAGTGAGGTGAGGGGGCCCTGCCCGCCTTCCTCGGCCCTGCCCGCACAGCCCCGCCGGGCCGGCCCGAGAGGATGGACGGCTGCTCGGACAGAGGCTGCGGCCTCCTTCGGCCTCGGGACGTTCGGACGCTTTGACCGCATCCCGGTCTCCCCCGCCCCGCCGCCCTCTCCGCGCCCGCGGAGCGCTCGCTGCGCCACGGCTGCTGTGCTGTGCCACGGCCCGAGGGGTCAGGAGGACACTGGATCCCACCTTCCACATCTACTCGCTGTCTAAAACCCTGTGGTGCCCCTAGTTATTCGAAAACTGCATTTTATGATCAGTTTTATTACTGCGAAGATATTTACTTTATTTCAATAAAGTATTTTATGAACTATTGCTCTGAGTAACGTAATGCTTTGGACTTGATTTTTAAAAAAATTGTTGTTTTTTTCCCCTACGGAGGCAGGTTAGAGATTCAAACCCAGGTTCCAGGCAGATCTGCAGAGAAAGTGCAAAGCGCAGGGGTACCGGCAAGATTCTCCCATCGTTTCCCGCGACGCTTCGGCTGCCCGTGGCCGGGAGAGGCCAGATCCTCGGCCTTTCCTTGGTCAAATTCGGATGCTTTCGGATTTTAAAGATACGTTAATTTCTGACAAAAGGCTTATTAACTTCCGCACTGCGCATCCTAAATGCTACTTTTTAAAAATTCTCTTCATGAGCTGCTGCGATGTAGCACGAAATCCCGACGCTTGTTGCTCGGATTGGGTTATTTTTTTAATTTTATTTTTTCGCTTGTTTCCCCGAGTCCCTTCTCCACGTTTTCCGTTGGGATGTTAAATTATAGAGCATCCACCGAGACATGCAATTACTGCTGCTGTGCTTAAGGAAAAAAAAAAAAAGCAGCACGGCAGGAAAGGACGAGAGGCGAAGAGTGAGGGCAGGGGAGCGACGGGACAGCCTCGCAATTAACGGCGGTAATTAGCGCTCGCGGCTCGGGGCCGTCGCTGCCTCCCTGAGGGCCGGCCGGGCGGCGGTGCGGGGTTCCTTGTGCCCGGGCAGCGGCTCCAGGAGGCTCCAGCCCCTGCTCGGGGCACGGACATGGAGGAGCGCAGAGACAGCATCGATGGGTTTGAACCCAAACCAGCCCCGAATCGCCGCCGGCGGAGCCCTCGAGGTGAATCTGCGCTGAACTCAGCCGGTCCTTCCCAGTTTTCCTCGTTTCTCTCTCACGGCTCCGGCCCCGCTGCCTGCCACGGCCCGGCCCGGGCGGTGCCCCGGACCCATCCCGGGTTAAATCAGCTTCCAGGATGAGCGGTGGAGGACACGGTCAGTTCTGCGTAAACAGGAAACAACCTCGTATTCTTACATCGAAATGACTTAGATATTTAACCAAACAATAGGGTGGAAATGTTTGATTTAACCCGGGGATGAAGATGAGTGCTGGGCAGAGGGAAGGCGGCGGCGGGGCTGGCAGAGCCGGGGATTTGCGGGGTCCTTCGGAGCGGGCAGGGCACGGGGGGCGAGTGGCTTTGTCACCTCCTTGTCACGTCTGGCTGTTGTTTGTGGTGCTTTCAGTGCTCGTGAGAGCAGGACCCGGCTTCAATTAGAAGGGAGATTCGTTGGCGCATTAACCTAAATTAACAGGACGACGGCCTGCGTCCGTTCCCGGTATCACCAGCGGGCTGGAACAGCCGGGCTCTGCTCGGTGCTGCCGCCTCCGCCACAGAATGTTAGTATTTTCTTTTCACAGCTGAGTAAGTGACGGACAAGTGATTATTTTTTCTCAGATCATAAGGTGATGAATTTTTTCAGCACACAAAGGCATTTAATTTGGTGCGGTTTTTGGTTGGTTTGTTTGGTTTTTTTTCCCTCGTGGACAGCGAGAGAGGGTTTGGGTTGCTCTGGGAAGCTGCGTTTCTGCCGGGTCGGGGCCGAGCAGGATTCGGTCCTGCCGGGGGTCCCGGGGTGGCCGTGTCGCCCCCCTCTCTCCGCGCACGGAGCCCCACGGTTCCCGGAGTTGCGCACCCGCGCAGGGCCCCCTCTCTGCATTTCCCAGCAGGACACTGAGGTACATTTCTTTCTTGTTGTGCCACGGCAGGAAAAGTTCCGAGGGGCTCGGGCGAAGCTTCTCTCGCCCTGGCAGAAGCCCGAGAGCCCCGTCCCGCGCGGGGCTGAGCCGAGGCCGGTGCGTCCTTCCGCAGGACAGAGCGGGAGCGCCCGGGGCACCGGAACGAGCGGCTCCCGGTGCCGGGGAGGGGGCACGGAGCGGCGTGGGTGTCCTGGGAATGAACACACGGCTCCTCCGGCTGACCGAGCCCCTGCCCAGCAGCGCCTGGTCAGGGCCTGAATGAGCAATTTGTATTTCGGGAGGAGCCGGGTCCAGCTCCGAGCGGGTGAGAGCCGGGCTGAAGAGCCCTCCCGCCGCCTCGGCGATGCCAACGACACCCAGGCTCCTCTCAGGCACGGAAGAAGCCTGTTGGAATTATCTGACAATATACCTGGCTCATGGGATGTTTTAATTGGTTGGTTTTGTGTTTTCTTGTAACGTGCTTATATACTACACACTCACACACACATATCTATTTAGATTATTTTATCTTTTAACGATTTTACCTATTGTTTTCTATGAAAATGTAATTTCCCACAGCTTCTCCAGGTGGGCTGCCTGCTGGGCAGGCAGGAGCGGCAGCAGCTGAGAGCCAGGACCAGAGGGGTCCCGGTGAGGGGCACTCAGATGGATGGGGGTCCCTGCCCATCCGGGTGCTGGAATGACATGACCTCTAATGTCCCTTCCAGTCCAAACCATTCTGAGATTCTCTGATTCTGTTTGAAAAGAGAGGGTAAATGCCACCAGCCGCCAGTGACAGCCCTTCCAAATGTGTTTGATAATATCCCAGCGCGTTTAAAAGCAGGGCTGGGGGCTCACCCTGACCAGCATCACTAAACCTTCCCGGCCCATGAGCGACCACAAGGGAATCACAGCAGGCCTCACCCGTACACAGGTTCGGTGCTGATGGATAATTTTGGACAGTGCCGCAGAATCGTTTCACTCTCTCATTACCTTTCACAGCTGTGAGGAGCCCGTGCGGTGCTGCTGGGCTGCGATGAGCGATGCCCATACCCGCAATGCGCCGGCAGCAGGGTTGGGTCAGCCCAGACACCCCGAGATGTCCGGCAGGAGGGACAGGGGAAGGAGGGAGCCCTGGGGAAGATCTGGATGACTTTGTTCAGCCCTGTAACTTCTCACTCCTGTTCTGCCCGTGGGAATGATCTCTCTCTGCAGAACTCAAAGCTGTGCAAAATCTGCTCCCGCAGCCCAGAGTGGTTTGCCAGTGCTGTGTAATTCTGGGCCCAGTAAAGGACATTTGTAGCTGACACACCTGATGGTTATTCTCCTTTCTCTCTAAATAAGCTGTATTACCATGCACGTTCATTCTGGCATAAATGCATCCCCACTGGGGAGCTCCACATTTTAATTACATCAGTACAGGTAGACAAGCATGTGTTTTCTCTGCGAACAAAGTAGAAGGGTGTAGATTGAAGGCTGGAAAAGTGGGTCCTTCCATGTTTGAATGCCACTTGGGTCACAGGTAATCAGCAAACGTTTTGATGGTTTTCTCAACAAAAATCCATTTAAGATGAGTTTCCAATTCAAACATCCTAAATTCCCTTTTTATGAAGCATCTCAAAGAAACCTGAGAAAAGTTCTGCTTTTTCATCAATGTCAATTTAAATATAGCTCCATGGAGCTGGGGATTTGAAGATTGATGCCATAGGTGTTTATTCAGAGGCAGTGCTTGCTCTGCCAGGAGCAGATGGACACCAGGATGGGGCTGTGAGGAGCTGCCCCATGCTGCGGGCAGTGGCCTTGCCCTGACTCTCTGCTCCACACCTGCAGGTCTGCTCTGCCGTTCTGGGTGAAAAAATCGATCCTAGAGCAATGCTTTATGGGCACTTCTCACAAAAAACCCCAAAAGCACAGACTTGGTGCTGCCTTTTCCCCTCTAGAGGGTGGGAAAGTGCAGAGGGGTGGAGTGGGGACATGGATGGAGCAGTTCAGTGGGATGGGGAGGATTTGATGGGGAGTGGAGGGGGATGGGGGGGATTCAAGAGGGAAATATGAGGGCTGTGAGGTGTGGGGGGGATGTGGGGATGATGGAGGAGTAGGGATGCAGGGGGCTGTGGGAGAATGCAGGGGTGTGTGGAGGGGTTGATTTTGAGGGGGGTTGACGGATGCAGGGGTGCATGTGGGGATGTGGGGCTGGGGAGTGAGGAGGCTGGAGGGGATGCGGAGAGGATGGAATGGTGAGAAGGAAGATGGGGGGGTTTGAGGGGATGTAGGGAACATGGAGAAGGATGTGGGAGGATGAAAGAATGTATTGTGGCGTGGATGGGGGAATATCAAGGGACTTTGTGGGGTTGTAAGGGAGGAGGTGCAGGGAGTTTTGTAGGGTATGCAGAGGAAGGAGGGGGATGCTGGAGCCTGCACCCCCCAGGTACTGATAAAACATCACCTGCACCACGAGTAAGTGCTGAGCTGAGGCTGGGGGGGTCAGGCCTCCTTGCATTTTGGGAGAAAAAGTTAACATCTATCTGGGACTTTTCCTCACCATTTTGGTCCAAAAGGGACCAAAGGAAGGGGTTGATGTGACCTACTGAGTTCAGTCAAATTCTCTAAAGTTCATTAACTAACATGTGATGTCCTGTTATTCCATGTTTGTCTTAAGCCTAAATGTTGGGTTGAGGTCATTACACACACATTAAATTCAGTTGTTTCAGCTGACTTGTAGAGTAGATAAAATCTAAATGCTAAACTCCTGATCCCCTGAAATTTGGCCCAGCAATGTGTAAATAAAGCTCAGGGCAAGTTTGCATTATCCACGCTAACACAGCTCTCTGCTGTTGTGTCTGCTTGGCTGAGCCTTGCCATGAAATCTGTAGGAAATGTGCCAGAAGGAAAGTTCAGGGACAGGGATGGGTACCTCTAATGAGGCTGGTGATGGCCACTGCATCAGATGCAGCAGTTTGCATGGCAGATTTTAAAATACATCCCTTACCCATGCAGCTCTGTGAGGATGGGAGAGCCAGGATTGTGCATGGCCTGATCTGCTTACAAACAGAGACCATTAAAACATGATCAGGTACAGCATGGGCTCTTCCTCTGCAGGATTGTTTATGCTGCACCCATATTAGCAAAACCACAACATGAGCTCGTGGTGTTTTCAGAACGTGTTTCCTTTTAGGATGGGAATGTGGGAACTTTCCGAAATGGAAATGGTGCACGAGGCCAGTGAGAAAGGGATGGAGCTATGCCTGGAGTTTCAGTATTAGCTGGAATGAGAAGGTTCCACTCTCTCGAAATTATTTTCCCCTCAGAGACTGGGTTCAGAGAGCACTGGGCAGAGCTCTCTCACTCTCTGAAAAGACACTGAAGCCAGTGGGTTTCATTTAAAGAAGGACACCTCAGGAGGAGGAAAGCCCCGGGTTATGATGAAGAGCAGCAGTGTTCAAGTGCAGAAGTGCTCACAGCACCATGGCCCTGCTCATTCACACCCCACAGCTGCTCAGGTGTGACCTGCAGAGAAAGTGACACAAACCCGATGAATTTATGGCAATTGTCCCCAGCTTGATGTTCCATGACTGCCAGGCTGGGAGCAGCCTGTGCAGGATCTCCGGCCCTCAGTGACATTCTGCCAGGACAGAGCAAAGAAAGGGTAACACAGCCCAGAGCAGCACAGACAGATGTGCAGCAGAAAGCTGCGTGTCCTGGGAGCTCTGACATCTGTCTCGGATTGTAATAACTGGAGAGGAGAGCCTCAAACACTACACTGGGCCACTGCACATAAATTACAGCCTTTTTACGTGGATTAGATACATTTATTATGACTTATCTTCTCCAGCTCTCAGGCTTTTGCTTTGTGAAAAATGAGTGTTTTGTCAGAGAAGAGTTCTGAGTAAAAAGCCACACACAGCAGGAGATGTCAGCAAAGCACAAATCTGCCCTTGGCTGGCAGGGAAGGTGCTCCCAAAATGTACCTTTTTCACCTCCTTCTTCTGAGGGAGAAGCTGGCTGCTCATTCTGAGCTAATAGGCTTTTTCCTTCTCTGCTGCTTGACAAGGTCTTAGAGAGATCCCACACTGTTACTGCTGCTAGAAACACTTTCTAAGGTATTTAGCAAAGATTAAACACAAGGAATACAAACCCCAAATATTTTCAAATTATATTCTCTCTTAATTGTGTAACTTGCTGAAATTTGGACGTGAATAGCATCTTGTGTGTGTGAAAATAGCCTTTAATAGATTTAAAGAGACAAATCATCTCTGTGTGCTGTCCTCTTCTCCTTTTTGTAAAAGTGAGAGCTGGGTTGCTAAATATTCCCATTTATCGAACAGAAATTCTCCCAGGGCCTGTTCAGACTGTGCGAAATGCTGGATGTCTGTGCCAGCCCTTGCAGATGCTCAGAGCCTCCTCTCATTCCGGCTCTTTGAGGCTTGGTGCTGCCACAGGTAAGGTTTAAAGGACCTCACAGGGTTTTTTTGAATCCTGTGGTGTGCTGTGAACTTTCCACATTAATGAGTGTGTAAATATTTCACATTCAGATTCTGTACTGTTCATTTTAGCAGTCACAGAGTGCTGCTTGTTTCCTGGCGTGTCTCACCAGGCAAGTGTTGGTGTGCAGACCGTGGTGCAAAACAGACCAGAGCACATTGAACTCCGTGGTTATTTGAAATGAAAATTCCTCATTCACCAGGATTTGTACCAGTCAAGTACAAGTGTGCAAATATTTGCAGACAGCGCCTGGAAGCAGCTGTAAATATGGCTGAATTTGCTTCTGAATTTCAATGAATATTTGCAATTTTTGGCCGACCTGCAGCGCATGCAATGCTGCAAGGGGACAGCTTTGGAGGCGCCAGTGCTTTACAGTCACTAGAGTGTAAATTGCAGCTGAGCCCACTGCATTCAACTCTTATTCATTTAAAGGGGAAAATACAGCTCAGTTTGAAAAAACCTTAAAACAAACCCCTCCAAGAAAGCCCAGAGAACACCAGAAGCTTTAGATAAACACCCACACCAGTGCTCTGCAGCTTTCCTTGGCTCCCGGCTGGAAAGTGAGCAGTGTGTGTTTAACCCTTTCATTCCCAGGCAGCAGGAGCAGCAGCACAGGCTGAGGGAGGGCTCTGCTGCTCAGGACTGAGTCCTGCAAGTCCTGAGCTCTTCCTGAGGCTCCAGAGAGCTCCTGCACTAGGTGGAAGGTAAGGGATCTGCAGTGGATTTCAGAAAGCATCCTTTCAGCCAGATTTTGTGTTTTCAGCATGATCAGGACTTGGGAAGGAGCTCCTGGTTCCACAGGGATGCAGTTTGCTGAGGGTTGCAGCCAGGCAAGCACTGCTGGGCAATGAGCTCCAGATGCTGCCGTGGCACCTGGCACCTGCCTTGATACACACAATTTCCAGTCAGTTTTGCTCCTCTTGCTGCACCAGGGAATATCTGGATGGCAAAACTCCCACAGATTTCTATGATGATCTCTTGCCTGTCTCCCTGATGCTGTTGTCATCCTTGTTCCTTTTATGAAGGGATTTATAAAGGGATCCTGACAGACCTTTCTGTAACCATACTGAGATGTGAGCTCTTGGCTGGATGTGGAAAAAAGCAGTAAGAAAAGGTATTTCTTTGTATCTAAATTTTTCAATTCTCTACAGTCCTTTCCAGTGTCTTGTCCTAGATGAGACAAACCCCAGAAGAGATGTTTCCCCCGCAGGAATTTGGAAGAGTTATATTTGGGTTGGACAAGAAAATACTGCCTTTATAACCAGAGAACCCAGAACTGGTGGCACCCAGCACAGGGTCAAACACTGTGGTACATATTTGAGTTTTCTGCCTTATTAACATTAAAAATCTCCCTGTGTTTTCTTGGGCTTGGATAGATGCACTCTACAAAAATTCTCTTCTTTGACCTTGCATTTACCGATCTCACAATTTCCAGGTGTTTTCCTGATGATATTTTGCTGTTGGCATTCATGGTCAGCGTGTCCTCAGTGCCTACAAATTCTCCCCAATTCTGTTCCTGCATTCACTGCAGGTGAAAGCCCCAAGGCCAAGCATAATTTCCAGGGTCAGAGATTTAATAAATAGGGCTGCTTTACCTGGGAGATGCAACTTCTCCTCCCAGGAATGAACTGTACTTCAATCCTGTGTCCTCCTATGAACTGGTTTCACTGGGCTGGAGATAATGCTTGCTCTGGAGAATGCAGATCTCACCCTGTTTTTTTCCAATCATAAGGGTTTTCCCTGCACTGCCCAAGCTCTTGAGCTGGGCCTGGCACAAACTCCTTAATTATATTCGGATCCCTCTTGTTTCTGTTTCAGTGCAACCCTCAAGAATTGACCCGTGAGGAAGAACCTCTCCAAGTTAGAGGATGAATAATGAGATAACTCCAGAGATTTTTAGTCTGGGTTCCACTCCCCTTTTCTCACTTCAATCCTGTGCTTTCAACCCTGTTTGAAATGAGATCCCGAGGCACAGGTGGACACGTATCAGGATCTAGCAGGCATTTCTGGGGTCTGTTTGTCCTTTTCAGCCAAGCTGTCCTTGGCGAGGTGCCAGATTGTCTGCAACAAGTTCTGTTGTGTGTGCAATGCACCAAGAGCCGCTTCCCATTGTTTGCTTTGCTAATTACCACCTGCTAATTGCACTTGTTGCACTCACCTTGAGTGCTGTCACAAGGATAAACAGCCTCTTCTCTTTTTCCCCCATGCCAATCTCCATTTTCTGGAGCTCTGCCATCACTTCCTCAGCATTTTCCTGCCTGCAGGTGACACCCACAGGGCTGTGCTGGGTTCCCTCCACCCTTTGGGCTAAAACGTGATGGGTTTATGTCATGAAGCAGAACAACACAGAGTCCCCAGGCAGGTACAAGAGAGGGCCCTTTATTGCAAAGGTTTAGGTTTAATTTCTACCTGATAAAGGTTTAATTTCTGACTGCAGAGCATCAGTGATATCCCTGTCCATGGCAGGGGTTGAAATGAGATGATTTCATGTCCCTCCCAACCCAATCCATCCAGTGATTCTGTGGTTCTTTGCAGGCACGTTTAGTGTTTTTAGAACCAGATCCCAGCACCTTCCGTTCTGCTTGGTGTTCTTCCACATCTTTTATCAGGAGCTGTTTCAGAGTCCTGGATGCACATCCATGGTATCCTGAATTCCCTCTATCAGGTTTTTGGAGTGAATCCCAGCCCCTGTGCCAGCTCGTGTCATCAGGTTACCCTCTAATGGTTTGCTCAGAGCACTCCCAGGCTTTCTGAGACCCGAGGAATTTTACTTGGATTCCCGTGGAAGAGGCCTGGATGTTTCATCCCAGAAGGTTCTGGAATGGGCAGAGGAGCTGTGCTGTGCAGAGGGAAAGGTGGAAGCCTCCGTGGAGATTGTGGTTGCAACCCTGTTCATTTATAAAGCTGGGTTTGATTTCTTCTAATTAACTGTACATGTTAAGAGTTGGCATTCGTAGATGTCAGGGCTCATTATTGAAAAGTGTTTGTAGACTGTTTAAAAATTTGGACTGAAGACAGAAGAATGAGAGCTTTTTCCCATATGTCCAATATTTCATCATACCCTTGAAGATTGCCTGTGAATTCAGAGATGTTCTCTGAAGTCAAATGGCACAAAACCCCCATGAAAACCAACCAAAAGGGAGAAAATATGGAAAAAAATTTTACTGAATAGGTAAATGTGAAAAATGTTCCCTCCAAATGTGTGAAAAATGTTGGGGGGATGTTGTGATTTGATTTGAATTTTAAAATTTTTTAAAAAATTTTCTATTTCTTTTTAGTCTTTAAACGTAGGTAATATCAGGCATTAAAAGACTGTTGAGGAAGATCGGAAATTTTAGTCCATTGGAGTTTTTTCATGCTGAGTGCTTAGAGCAGCACTGTTCTGAGAAAAATAAACTTGGGAGTCTGGCAGTACTCTGTGCTCTAGATAGACCCACTCTGGGTGCTCTCAGGTGATCTGTCCAGGCTGATTTTTCTCAGATGTAACTGAGGAGCTGAGTTTGAGGAAGAACACTTTTCCTTTTTCATTATAAAGGTGCTGGCCAGCAAGGCTGAGGCTGCTGCACAGCAGGGCGGTGGTAGGAGCTGTGTTTGGGAGCTGGACTGCTGCACTCAGGCTGTGTTTGAGAAACTGGAATTTTTCACAGCTATACAGTTCCACTCCAGATACCCCACGTGGTGGGAGGAGGCTCCAAGATCACGGTGTTCCATGGAAGGTTTGGTGGTCTGGAGCACTGACAGCCTTCATTCATTTGCACACAATCCTGTGGTGTCTGAACTGGGAAGCTCAGCTCAAATCATGGGTGTGAGCACTGCTGGGAGGTTAAAGGAACAGAAGGAATCAGGAAAGGTGGCAGTGCTCTATTTAATTTTATTTAATAGCCTGCATAAGGTTCAAATCTGCTGCAAACATAATTCAGGGGGAAATTTTGCAGTGCAGGGACATCCCAAAGTGGAGCTGGATATTGGTGTAGAAGAAAAGAAGAAAAGAGAGAGGGAAAAAGTACAAGAAGAAAAAGCTCCCCAGACTTTAGAGTGGGATTCTGTTTTGTGTTGGATCTTTGTCCTGTGAGCTTGGAGCACTCTGGTAACCTGAAGGATCAAAAGTGTCCTCAAGTCCTTAAATAGATGACTCGGAAATACTTGAAATGTATTTCATTTTATGGTAAGTTTAATGTTTCTAATCTCGGTGCAATTTACAGTTACAATAAATATCACAAAAAATTAATGTGGCCACTTCAAATACAAAGGAACGACAAAGTGTAATCTGAGAAAATTTTATCAACATGCAATTTCCTTAACAAAAACATCAATGCATCATTTCAGAATGCTGAGAAATATTTATCTTTTGGGACAGCAAAATCATTTGCAGAACGTTTTAACTGCTAAATAAATATTTTACTGGCAACTTCTGAGGCATCATAAATGCAGTCAATATAAACAAAGCAATGTGGAAACCAGCCCCAGCCTCAGCTCAGATAGTTCGTGGCAACACAGGGCTCTGGGATGCATTTGGCTGAGCCTCAGTGCTTGGAAAGATCTGATTTCTTCCTGCTATTATAAGCAAGTTTGCTTCGTTTATTTGGAAGTTCTGGCAGCGGGAGCCGCAGTGAGCTCTTAGTGGTGATGCAAGCAGTCAGCAGTTCACTGAAACTGCCTCTTAATAGTTAAATTTGGTTTTTTAATTGAATCCAGTGCCTATGAAAGCTACGGGGTCTGCAGCCTTGGAGGGACAATTTGTCTGTGTGGCTGCAGAATGAGAACAGCGAGGCTGTGGGGGGCTCCAAATTCCCCAGGGGTCTTGGCCAGTGAGCTTCACCCCTGGTTCTGCTGTCCCTGTCACCTGCTGTCCCCTCTCTGCGTGCCCAGCTGGGGGGCACTTGGGGGTGGCTCCAGACATCTGCATTTGCAAAGTTCTCTGGAGATAGAGACTTGTTCCATAGGGCACCTGAAAAAGAAGTTATTTCTTGCCTGGACTTTCACTGTTATTCCCAAGGACAACATCAAACCTTAGACTGAGCTTTCCCTTTTGTGCAGTCACCACACAGCACCTGATCCCTTTCAAGTGGTGTTTCTGCCTAAGTCAGGTGAGAATTGTCTTTTTCCCAGTACAGCTGCTCATTCAGATTTCTGTACCATTGCTGGTGTCTAACATGGAACAGTGCCCTGCTTTATGGGATATTGATAGATGAGTGTTATCTGTCTGTAACTCTGCAGCTCAGCCGTGGTTTGGAGATCTCCCTGGAGACCTGTGCATGCTGATCCACAGGTTTGGTGGGGCTGGGAGAGACCATTCCCAGTCATGTCACAGCTGAGGAAAAACTGGGGATTCCGGAGGCCGAGGTGGTGATTCCGTGAATTTTGGGGTGGCCTGGAAGCGATGATAAAGCAGCAGTTACTCCAAAGATGGTGGAAGGGGCTGGAGAGCAGCATGGAATTGGCTCCCAGGCCAGCAGGGAGAACCCTGGCAGATGCTGAAGCAGCAGGAGCAAGCGTTGGAGGGTTCCCTGAAGCTGCTGCTGCTGGAGCTCCTCACAGGAGCAGGATTTGTGCCCCTCGGTTCCTCACAGGAGCAGGATTTGTGCCCCTCAGTTCCTCACAGGAGCAGGATTTGTGCCCCTCAGTTCCTCACAGGAGCACGGTCTGTGCCCCTCAGTTCCTCACAGGAGCACGGTCTGTGCCCCTCAGTTCCTCACAGGAGCAGGATTTGTGCCCCTCAGTTCCTCACAGGAGCAGGATTTGTGCCCCTCAGTTCCTCACAGGAGCACGGTCTGTGCCCCTCAGTTCCTCACAGGAGCAGGATTTGTGCCCCTCGGTTTCTCTCCCGGTGGGTGCAGGAGCAGGAGTTACTGCATTACACGGTGACATCCTTTTAAGCACAGGAGACACCGCCCCATTTGTCGTGCAGGTGTTAATTGTCCCAATTAAGAAGTATCTTGGCCACTGATGTGCTGGCAGGGCCAATCCTGAATGGCTGCTTTTGTTTCGGGGCTCCACAAGCGGGATTTTGCACTCCAGCTATAATTGTTCGGTGTGAGTCCCCGCAGTGGGATCCTGTGGTGCTGCCAGGGTGGGGAATGCAAAGCATAATCATATTCAAGCACGTTCTCTTTATGATCAGTTCGCTTTATTTCACGTTCACTTTTTTTCAGTTTCCCCCAGCATGACTGAAACCATCACCAGAATCCTGTATCATACAGGGGGAGATGGACACACACTCATTTCACAGTGCATCTCTCAGATGGGACTGGGAAATGCATCCTTGTGTGCTCAAACTTGTGCAAAAAAACTGAGGCAAGAGAGTTTGTTTAGTCCCAAATCCATTTAAATGGTGTATATTGCTAGGGTTTCTTGGTAGTAACTGCAATTTAATCCTTGCTTAAAAGGACTTTTTTTGATTAATTGAACACACAGGAAGAAGCCAACAATACAGTTCCTCACAAAAGAAACAGCTATTTTTAGGCTTTTGCTTAAATGTTAGGCTGCTTTGTTCCTGTTAAACCTCAGCCTTCACTTTGGCAGAAATCACATTTTAAAGCACACTCTCAGGTCTGGGGACTCAGCAGGACTCATGGGTTTGCACAAGCTCTAGGGTTTGGTGGAGGAAGTTTAGGAATGGTTTTTACAGAACTGGGGCCATCAGTGAGGCTGATTGAGCCTTTTGCCTTTACAGGATTTAGGATGACATTTAGAATTGGATTGGCTTTATGGAATAACAGCTGGGTGAGATGTGTGACTTAGGCTGAATGAAAAGTGCCAGAACAGGAGATTCTGGTAATTGTGCTTTTCTTATTGTTCCAGACAATTTAAGAGTTAATGTTTATTGTAAGTACTGGGAAAGAGATTCTCATTTTCTTTCAGAAATGGTCTTTGCATGTCTTAAGAGCTTGAGTTTCAGCTGTTTTTTTCATTTTGTACATTTTCATTCAGTAACCCTCCAAGTTAGGTGCAGAAAATGGGATTTACGTGTGCACACAGGTTGGTGGATGTGCTGTTATCCCCTCCTGGGCACCTGATTGCAGCTTGGGGCAATCACACTCAGAACCCTGTGTGTTTTTCCCTTGAAACAAACTCTTTGCAAAGTTGGAGAGAATGATGAATAATTTGCACCATTTAAAAATTATGATCTGTTTCCTACCTGAATCTGGGAATTTTAATAGGATTTTGGGTGCACAAATATTTGGGTCTTCTCATACTGGCAGGTAAATTGTTTTGGCCTTTGTCTTTCAAGCCTTCTATAATGCAAAGGTTGTTACCTGTTCACTGTGGCTCCCTGTAAATAAAATATCAGGGTTTAATACTGTAAATATTAAATACTTTTAAATATCTTAAATCTTTCTTTCAAGTTAATGCAGAAGAAATGAATCTTTATCTTCTTAATAAAGTATTTTGTTGCTGCTAATATTTTAAGAATCACCACTCAGAAAACAGTGAATCAAAGGAGTTCAAGTACAGGGCACTGGTCCTTGAGGTTTTTAGTCCTGGGTTTGGGACATGGCACCAAGCAATTCAGTGGAAGTTTGAGTTTATTACAAAAATCCCTGGTTTTGACAAGGAAAATTGGTGATTTCTGAGGAAATTAAATAAGAAACCAGATTTCATGAGATTGTTGACCAACCTGAGGGGGTTGGGGGGTGGGTAAGTGTGTGTATGGCAAATTTAAGAAGAAAGAGAATTTGTTTTCCCTCCTGTTCCCTCAAACCTGAAATATGTCTCTTCATATTCAGTCAGGCACTGAATTTTTGAATGGCATGACTTGATATAAGGTACCCAGCTGTTGTCTCCCACTGGTTTTAAAACTATCAAGCCCATCTCAAAACCAGGGGTGAAACCTCTGGGTACCATTAAACTGGTTTGAAAAGAATCACACAACTTAATGAGACTGTAATTGTTTTGCTTGTGATTTTTAAATTGTGTTTTTTAAAGCTTCTCTGTGTTCTTACTCTTCACTCTACCACTGAGGGCTGGAAACCTTAAGCCTCAAGTTCATTTTATGGATAACTAAAAATCCCCCACACCATAATTACCGTGAGATTCAAGGTAAAAGATGACAGGAAATTCTGTGCCAGTCCTGAGGAAAAAGAGAACTTCCTCATTTATCTGAGGTAATATTAGAAATTTTAATATGAAAAATGTGATTAATCAAATATGCAAATCTTTCTGTAGTTGTATAGGGTGATAGGGGGAAAAACCTTTGAATTCACTTTTAAAATATGTCCATCTTTACTCTGATGTTTTATTTCATTTCTGACTTTCAACTCCCCAACACGTGCAAATAGAGCCCCAGTTTATCTGTGCCAAAAGGGAGAATTCTTTTGTGTTCAAGTTCATGGATTCTTCTCTTCTGAAATCTGCCCAATAAGGGCAGAAATACAGAACTGTGGGAATGCTGAGAGGTCTTCTCTGGTTAACAGGTGTAAAATGTTCTGGAACCCAGAGGTAGGGAGCACTTGAAATGTTTACGGTGGGTTTTTAGTCTGTGCTTGATATTGATGTTGTAGGTGGTGGCACAAGAGAGGCTTCCCTGAGAACTTCTGAAATTCTTGTTGTAAAGAGCCCAGAAGTGACTCTGAAATACAGAGCAGAAATGTGACAGGGTCTCCCCCTCAGTAGTTTGTAGAACAGAGTAGGATTGGTTCATGGTAAATTTGTCTGCAGAAATGATCTGGTTTATTACAGAAATTATGTTACCTGCACCTATATCCTGTTACTGAAGAGTTCTGCAGCAGGAGGGAACCAACTCATGGGTCAGTTTGTGCAAGTATTAAATTAAATTAAATTGTCTTTTCTCTCTTTACAGCTTGGTTAATGCATAGTGTTTTCTGGCTGGTAGATGCCAACCCTTTCACTGTGAATATTGTATTTATCAGCTCTTTATTAAATACACAAAACAAGACCACACTGGCCAGGATCTGCCACAGCACATTTTGTTGTCACAGTGCATTTTGCTGCGTGCTGAGGAATGAGAGCCCAAGCCACAGAGTCGGCTCCTTTCAGCCTCAATGGCTTTTCAAAAAGCTTGCAGCTTAAAATAATACATTATTAAGGTATTCAGACTTGTCAAAATTAATAATTAATATCCCTTTACATTCCCCACACATGCACAGAGCCTTTCATTCCTTTCCCCTGTTTGTGTTTCAGCCAAGCAGCCCTGAGCTGTGGCCCTCTCTGGGGCAGGAGGGTGCTTGGAAGGAGCTCAGCCCTGCTGCCTCCTGCACCAGGTAAATGACCCTTGGATCTATTAAAAATAATATTAAAAATGCAAATTGTAAGCGGGGGAGAGATATAAAACTGCAGCCCTGGCAGTGTTTACTGGATGTGATATTTGTGGCTGTCTCCTTTGCTCTGTACTGGTGCAGCCTCAAGCCCTGGAAGCATTTTGAACACCACAATGCAAGAAGCCACCCATGCACAGGATGGGATTCTTGAGGTGGCTATACAGGGCCAGGAGCTGGGCTGGATAATTCTTCCAGCTCAGGATATTCTATTGTTCTATGATTCCATGATATGTTTTTGTAAGCAACTGTGTTATACTCAAATGAGTTTCCTGGAAAACCAGGCTGCTCTGAGCTGCTGTCTCAATGCCGGGGTTTTTTTAACCTTTTATCCTTACTGTATGCAAATCCTCCTTGTTAGTTTACCTGAGGATTAAGGGATTTACGTTATGGTTATACTTAAACTTACTTTCCAATGCCTAACTTGTCATGGGAATTTTGCATTCAACCACAGCTCCTGGAAAATTCCTGCACTTGTGCATTTGTAGAACCAGAGGAAATGTGGCCTCTTCACTGCCACCTCCCTTCAGATAACCTGGCACATGTAATTCCATAATAAATGACTTATTTCTGAGGGAATCACTTGTCAGAATTTAAGAAGAAAAAGGGAAAAGTGTGGGTTTTTAACTAGTATAGGTCTCATTTTCTTTGTCTTACCTTTGTGAATAATTGCATCCTTGGCAGAGATACACGAATCAGAATTGATAATTTAGGATACAGTTGATGTCCACTAATTGGGACACAAATCACTAATGAATCCATGCTTTACTAGGAGTTGCTCAAGTATCCCTATTTCCCCCTCTGTCCCCAGAGGTGTCAGATTTGGGGGCAGAGGAGGCAGGTCCAGGACTGCCCCTCGCTTTCCTTGAAGCCACTCCAGGCTGGGGGCTCTGCAGGTCTGTGCAGCTCCTCCTTGCCCTGACGCTGCACATTAAATGTGGGTGTTCTGTAGGGCCTAGAAAAGCCCTGTACTCCACAGAGGGAAAGGTTAAGTGTGGGCTGAGGAGGGCTGGCTGGGGGAAGCCAAGAAAATTGTTCCCAGTCCAGAAAAGTGTCCAGGTGTTTGTACTATGGAAACACACTTGCTTTTCCTCTCACCTTGTAATGGGTGCTGGTATTAAGGTGACTGCATTGCAAAACCTGTCCAGATCCTTTGGGCAGGGGTCATGCTAACTCCAGCAAACAGTGCTTGGGGCCCAGAGTGATGCGAAACATTTATAAAGAGAGTTTTTTGGCTAAGTTCCTGCAATTTGGAGACTATAGAACACCAGCATTTGGGTTGCAATCTAAGAAGCTTGCCTTTAGCACAGAGATTGTATTTCCTAAATGTTGGAATACTCTTGCTGGAAAATGCAGCCTTCAGTTGGCCTGCTTTGGGATTTTAAGTTTAGACAATACAAGCTTTGAAAATCTATAGATGTGTGTCCGAAACTGCAGAAATTGTGGTTGTGGTTGTGGCTGAGCACGGAGCAGAATGATGGGCAGCTCGGGCGGTGTAAATTTATGGCTGGAACAATTTACACTGGGAATAAACAGTTTAATGGATAGCTGGAAGGATTAAAGGATGCTCAATCCATCAGATTAGACATGTCACTCTGGCTGGTGGATGGTGCCATTATCTCAGTGGGAAATGAACATTCTTTCAGAGCTGTGTTTGCTGGATCTATTGCCCTAATTGTGTCACTGATACCCTGGCCTTGCTGGGATGGGGGCAGAGCTTCCCTGGGCTTCAGTGAGTCAGAGATTTCCCTATTCTCTCCTGCTGTGAAATCCAGGGAGCTCAGCTCCTGCAGCAATTCTTGCAGCTGTTCCCTGTGAATCAGCAGAACAGCCCTGGGACACTGAAGGCTCCGAGGCTCTGTGTACTGCTCAGTTTGCAGGTTCCCATCCCATTCATGCTGAGTGTTGCTCACAAGAGCACTGAGGTAACTGAGATTGCTGCTGCTGCCTCAGTCTCACCATCAATCTACGCTGTTTTACACTTTTCATGTGAGACCTGGACACCCAGATAAGGAAAGCAATGCTAGTTTGGAAAGAAGACATGGAGAACAATTTTCTGTGGATTGTAACAACTTAATTTCCTCCCCTGTGGTTCCAATTTACCCAGTTCAAAAATAGAAAAGTTTATTACCTTTATTTTTAAAATATTTATCAGTTTTCTTAACCATCAGTCTGTAGATTCTTATTCTTTCATTAGCTGATACAATACAAGAAAAACCTTTTTCTTTTTTCTTAGATAAGAAATAATTTATGGATTGAATCAGTTTTATTGTATACAGTTTGAAGAAAATGCACTTTTAATATTTAATTTTAAATTTTTTAATATTTTAATGTAAGACAAAAGTTAGACTCTTCACTCTGCAGAGCGTGTTTTTCACAAACACACAACATTAGTCTGTGTCTCCTCTAGAAAGGCACAGCAAGCCTGGCAAGGTGCAGGATTATCCCTGTGCTAAATGTTTGAAAATTATACAATAAACCCAGTTTGAGAGGGGAAAGGGGCCATGTTACAGCATCTATGAGCAAAGGAGAGGAGTATTAACTTAGATTAGAAAAATTCCTGCAATTAATTAAGTGAAGAGATAATATTTTGAATGGCCTTCTCACATGAAATGTGGAAAGTGGATAATAATGTGCAAAGAGAGAAAAAGGAGGCAGAATTTTGCTTTTGAGAAGTGGAGGAGTGGAGAGAGACAGGGTGAGTGGGGCAGGCTGGAGCTATTGAATGAGAACTTGTAGAAACAAGGAGAGATATCTGAAGCTGGAAATTTTATAATGGAAAATCCAGCAGTAACCACTAAAATAAATTATGGACATGAGAGCAGAACATGAGAAGTTTCATGGAAGTAGCAAAGCTCAAGTAAAGAGGTTTCCCTTCTGAATATTTTTTTTTTCATTTCTTTAAAGGTTTATATATCATAATGCAGCTGACTTTGCTTCAATATTTTAAAACTCAAGCAAGGGGAATTCTGCAGTGGTAATTCTATCTTTCATAACTGTCGTGCTGGTGACTAGCTTGAATATCAAATGGAGCACTGGGGACAAAAGCTCATTTTAAAATTACAGGTGCAGAAATTCACAGAAAGATCCATTTATTCTAAGGGGCTGTTTATGCTTTGTGACAAATCTAAGCTGAGTTTTACAGCTCTGTGCATGCACTGTGGGTATTACAGTTTTCAGGGTGTGAATATTATAATGAAAGGCATGAACAATGTGAGCGATAACTGCTCTCAACGGGAGGAGTGCTACTCATTTTGATCTCCAAATGTAGCCCAGATTTGGAATGATGGGGGCTCCACTGAAGCCATGGTGGCCCAGAATTGGTGGCAGGAGCAGGGTTTCACCTGTGTGAGCTGCATTTCTGTGTGAGAGCTGCATTTCCCTGTGAGCTGCATTTCTGTGTGTGAGCTGCATTTCTGTGTGAGCTGCATTCCCTGTGTGAGATGCGTTTCCCTGAGAGCTGCATTTCCCTGTGTGTGAGCTGCATTTCCCTGTGTGAGCTGCATTCCCTGTGTGAGCTGCATTTCCCTGTGTGAGCTGCATTCCCGGTATGAGCTGCATTCCCTGTGTGAGCTGCATTTCCCTGTGTGAGCTGCATTCCCTGTGTGAGCTGCATTTCCCTGTGAGCTGCATTTCCCTGTGTGAGCTGCATTTCCCTGTGTGTGAGCTGCATTTCCCTGTGTGAGCTGCATTCCCGGTATGAGCTGCATTCCCTGTGTGAGCTGCATTTCCCTGTGTGAGCTGCATTCCCTGTGTGAGCTGCATTTCCCTGTGAGCTGCATTTCCCTGTGTGAGCTGCATTTCCCTGTGTGTGAGCTGCATTTCCCTGTGTGAGCTGCATTCCCGGTATGAGCTGCATTCCCTGTGTGAGCTGCATTTCCCTGTGTGAGCTGCATTCCCTGTGTGAGCTGCATTTCCCTGTGAGCTGCATTTCCCTGTGTGAGCTGCATTTCCCTGTGTGTGAGCTGCATTTCCCTGTGTGAGCTGCATTCCCGGTATGAGCTGCATTCCCT
The DNA here is from genome assembly GCA_013400955.1 of Drymodes brunneopygia. Lineage (NCBI taxonomy): Eukaryota > Metazoa > Chordata > Aves > Passeriformes > Petroicidae > Drymodes > Drymodes brunneopygia. The sequence goes on from VZTZ01018432.1 coordinate 64,786, forward strand.
GTGTGAGCTGCATTTCCCTGTGTGAGCTGCATTCCCTGTGTGAGCTGCATTTCCCTGTGAGCTGCATTTCCCTGTGTGAGCTGCATTTCCCTGTGTGTGAGCTGCATTTCCCTGTGTGAGCTGCATTTCCCTGTGTGTGAGCTGCATTTCCCTGTGTGAGCTGCATTTCCCTGTGTGTGAGCTGCATTTCCCTGTGTGAGCTGCATTTCCCTGTGTGTGAGCTGCATTTCCCTGTGTGAGCTGCATTTCCCTGTGTGTGAGCTGCATTTCCCTGTGTGAGCTGCATTTCCCTGTGTGTGAGCTGCATTTCCCTGTGTGCTCGGTGCCTTCTGCTCTATCCCCACCCCAAAGGGATGAAAAACCCCTCAGTTCTGACACGTCACTTGTTCCTCACCCTCCCCGCTCCGTCCTGAACACAGGAAGCATTTTTATTGTCCCATTTCTGGAGCTGGACTGGGCAGTAGTGCAATAACACAGATTAAATGATGCTCACTCAGTCATCAGGTTTCATCTCGAGGCTCTTGGATCCTCTCCCCTGGTTTTCATCTGCTCTGCACTTCACAGAGCCGGGCCTGAGCGAGGGCTGCCTCCAGCACAAATTGTAATCACTCTGAACAGTCACTCCTTTGGAATCTGCACATTTTTATTTCCATATGAGATGCAATTTAATCATTAGGGGCATTTTGTTAGCGCCAGCGCAGCGTACCTTCATAGGAGGAAGTTGACCCCAATTTTGTAAGCGGGTGTTTATGAAGTCAAAGGTGGACTCTTAACCAGACTTAGAAGCTGGGCCAGCAGCATAATGCCCAATCTGGCACACACAGGAGAAATTATCCACGATTAAAGACTTTCTGATTAATATGGCTTATGTGCCAAAACTGCACATGCAGCGTATGATCTCAATTAGAGTGAAACCTAATTCTTCAAGGCTAAGCTCCAGATTCGTTCTGTAATTTCTTCTTTGTTTAACTTGGACATTTTTTGACAACAGGATCTAAAAGAAACGTGGGGGGAGGGCACAGGACCCCCCTACCATTATAAATTGCAGCTCTGTAGAAAATACCTCTGGTGGTGCTGCTCTGAATACCTCGACTATTTAATTTTCAGAAGGGTTGTTGTGCATTCCTCCAAGGCACTGCCATTTAGTGCTGCTAATGGAGCTGTAAGAGTTTTTGGGAAAGAATGAATACTCGTGTGCAGGTTTTCTGCTGAAAAAGTGACTCCTGCCAAAGAAAACTGCTTGAAGGTGGAAAGGAATAAGTATATAATCACGCCACTGTCATTACCTCTGATATTAAGAAAGTAGGAAATGTCAAAGGCCTGTAAGAAAAATAAGTTCAGGTTTAATGAGTCTGCTGGAGAGGAATTATTAACATTAATCATTTAGCCAATGGACTAACGTGGCTGGCATCAGTAGAATAACTTTTTCCATCCTGCTTTAATACACAGCAGTTGCTCCAGCTTGTTTCTAAGACGTTTTCTTTTACTGCTAATCCCAAAATATCCTGGAAGCACAGTCTCTAATCCAGTGTCTCTGCATTTCAAGAGCTCTTCCAAACCAATGTGAGGGCTGCTCAAAGGGAATTCAGCGTTTGGACCCCTCGTGTGTGGGATTGAGGGGTCCCAGCCCCAGGGGAATGGGAATTAAGGGGTCCTGGCCCAGGGAATGGGCATTGAGGGGTCCCAGCCCCAGGCAATGGGCATTGAGGGGTCCCAGCCCCAGGCAATGGGAATTGAGGGGTCCCAGCCCCAGGGAATGGGAATTGAGGGTTCCCAGCCCCAGGCAATGGGAATTGAGGGTCCCAGGCCCAGGCAGTGGGCATTGAGGGGTCCCAGCCCCAGGGAATGGGAATTGAGGGGTCCCAGCCCCAGGGGAATCACTGTGGGAGGATTTTGGAGGCTCCCAGGGCAGCAGGCACACTGCCTTGTTTGCTCCCAGGTAAATCAATCCCTGTACCTCCAGGGAGGAGCAGGGCCACACTCGGAGTTGGGGCTGCAGCCCAGGGTGAAGCAGCCTCAGGCTTTTTCTTTTCAAATGAATTGCTAAACCTTGGCCTAGAAATCTTGAGAAAAGGGTCCTTTTTCAAGGAAGAGAGACAGGGATATCTTATCATGTCAAATGCCAGCCCAGATTTTGCTTTTGTGGCTCTCCTCACTGTGTGGCTCTCTGGGCCCCTCAAGCCAAGGCAGGGCTGGCTCTTCTGGGGTGGGAAGCTCTGCCTTGGAGGGAAGGTTTGGAAATCTTACAGTGCACAAAGCAACAGATACGGAACTGCTTTGTATGGATATGCCATTTTTAAAAATATATCTATTTTTTGTGGATTCTTCTGCATTCAAACAGGAGAAAGTGGTGTTTGTAAACCACAGCAAGGCTGTGGTTCTGAAGAGCTGCTACCCTCAGAGTCGGGAAGGGTTTGTGGCTTCAGTGTAGAGAAGTTGATTTGGGGGTGTCTGTATTCTTTTTTAAAGAGGTATTCGTTGATTTATAAAGAAGCCATGCATGTTACAACACTTTATACTGTCCATATTCCTGGTTTTTATTTAAATAATAAAAAAGCAAAAAGTTGTTCCGGGAGACAGGTGGGCAATCCTTCAAAAACAGAATTTGGTAAATTTCGTAATTCCATATATTTTTTGAGATGCAAGGGAACCATTGCAGTGGGGTGTAATCTAAGTCAAATTTTCATTTTCTTGATGGATTTTTACATTTAATCTAGTGAAATTACACGTAGGTGACACCCTGAGGTCCCTCCTACCCACAGACAAACCAACATTCTGCCTTTGCACAGAGAGTGTGGCTCGATGTGCTGTGTGTTGTTTTTCAATAATGAAAGAGTGGGAAAAATTGTACATATTGTAAAAAGTTGTAAAAATGGTACAAATTGTAAAAACTGTAAAAACTGTACAAATGACCCATTTGCTGGTGCTCCGGGGGCAGGCAGGTGCAGATGCAGCTCAAGGCTGCTCTCCACAGCCAGGAGGAGCTGCTGCCACTTCTGCAAGGTGTCACACCCTGAAATCCCCTTCCCTCCCTCTCTCCCTGTGCAGGGGCTGCCTTGGGCGGCTCTCCCCTGCCCTCAGAGAGCAGGATTTGCACACAGCCTCCCCTGCAGGGCTGGGGGATCAGACCCATCACATCCACCCTAGTCCCTGGTAACACAATCACCCTTGTGGTTCTGTGTGGCTGGGGCAGGTATTTTGTGTGAAATGGAATCCATATGCTGGGCTGACCCTTAATGAAACCCTTGCTCTAATTGCTGCATTAAGCTTGCTATTTCCTTGTCATTGTTTATGCTTTTAAATCTATCATATATTCCAAATTAAGTACGTTTGAATGGCAGCATTCTGATCTAATTATAGACTTTATCATTGATTAGGCCAGACAATCCAACATAAGCTCTGCTGGAGTGGCTGCATGAAAAAAATGAAGGCAATGATGAGGTTCTTATTCTAATAAAGTAAAGCCACATAAAAATATTCCATTAAGTAAATTAGAGCTTCTGACTCTGCAATTTTGCAAAATAGTAGCAGTATTTTCTAGACCATGTCCAGGTAATAATTTTCTAGCTAGCTATTTTTTTTTCTTAAATGCTTGATTTGTTATGTAATTTAGTTTTTAATATCCTTGTGTTCTTTGCTTCTAGTTGTTCAGCATGCTCAAAATAAAAATGAGTGTAGTTAGCATTACTGTGTTTTAACAGCAGTGCTTGCGTTTGTTTGGAAATGTGCTCAGTTTCATGAAGTTAGCACAGTCAAGAGAGGAACAATGGGCAGGTGAAGCTGGTGGAGTGTGAGCAAAGCAAAGCCATCAGAACCTGCAGAGTTCACAGTTCTGCAGTGTTGGTGGTGCCAGGATTGGAACAAGGAAGGTTTGGAAAGAGAGGAGCAAAGGTGAGCCAGGCAAAGGTGACTGTGTCAGGCACAGAGCAGGGAAAATGGAGAGAAAACAAAAAGCCCAGGTGAGGGATGGAAATGTTGGAAGTCTCTGTGATAAACCTAAAGCAGCAGAAATCACCAAGGCAAACCAGAAGAACTGTGATGACATAGTTCTTTCTATAGAGAGTTTATAGTATCACAGTAAAATCATTAATTAATGTGTTTGTGGCACAAGAACACCCTGTGTGACTCAGGGAACACACTGGGCAGTTCAAGAGGACAAAAATTTTCCTATTAACCTCCAGGCTTCCCAGCAGAGGGACTTCCCAGAGAGCTTGGACCTCCCCTTCTGTCCAGGGAAAGAGGAGATGGGACAGAGGGTGGGTGTAGCTCTCAGCACAGAGATCAAAGTCATTGCCAGAACTCTGGGTAACACTTTCTCAGTGTCTTTGTGCTAGTGCAGACTGGGGATAATTGACTGGAGATCATTTCAGAGCAGCTGCAGGATCTCAAGTAGCCCAGTGCAATACCTGATTTTATAAACCTGCTGGTGCCATACTCTCACTTACTGTAGAGCTCTGCACAGCAATTACAGCACAGTTTAATTTACAGATCATTACTGTGTTTAGCCATTACCAGTACAAAGTAGTTACTTTCTCTGTGCAATTGAAGCCTAATTTTCATGCCACCTGAAACTCTCAGGCATCAGGTAACACTTTATTTTATAAGGAAAAAATAACCGTTTATTTAAATTGTAAAATCTGTGTATTTACAGAGTGGCAGGCTTTGCTCTTCAGGTTTCACAGCAATTACATTGGAAGCTGTTTCTGAGAATCTGGGCTCTTATTTCTGTAAAAATAAGTTATCAGCAATTGCTTCCTATGCTTTCATATTTGCTTGAAGAATTGTGCTCCACGAAGTGAAGGCAATTACCTTTTAATGCTGCCTAATAATTCTGGTAGTTTGTTCATCCACAAAGAGCACAGGGGCTGTAAATGCTGTGGAACTAGGACACTGAGGGGATAACCTGGAACACGTTCCAGGTGTGGTTGGTGTGAAATGTGTTTGCACCTCGGGAGACAAAGGGCATCCAGAGGTAATTTGGGGTTTAAGTCAAAAGGAGAAAACCAGCAGTCACAGGCATACAGAAGGCAGCTGACAGGAGTTAATTTAGAGGTTTTGGCATGGGCGAGACCCCTGTTCCATCACAGGCCAGTGGAACACGCCCTGCTGAAGCCCACAGCATTGATTGTGGGTTCCAGGGTCCCCTGCCAGCTGTTGGTTCTGGGCCCATTTCACACCTGGGGACTCTCCTACAGAACTGTGGTACATTGATATTGATATATTGATATTGATGTATTGATATTGATGTATTGATATATTGATATTGATATATTGATATATTGATATTGATATTGATATTGATCTATTGGCATCTCCTTTTCACCCCTTCCTTAGATTCCCTGGGGAAAAGCAACAGGAGTTTTGATAGCTGAGCTGTGAATGCCTGGCCCAACCCCACACACTCAGGGCGGCACTGGGAGCTGGAAGGGAAGGGCAGGACCCCATGGCAGGGACAGCAACTCTTTCCTGTGACCAGCAGGTTTCAAATAGAATTGCCAAATGAATTTTTTTTTCTCTCAAAAATGACTTCCTAGTATATGTAAGGCCTAGGTTTATGTTTAATACTCTACATGCTCCATGTTGCAAACATTTTACTGCATAAAGGACTTGAGTTCTTCATGGCACAGCCGAGGCTGTAGGTTCTGAATTAAATTATTAATTATTAAAACACCAGTCAAAGCTCCCTTTTGTTGAAACCTGGACTACTGAGATAGAAGTGAGCTTCCTGAAAAGGAAGGTTTCAGGATACTCATATTTTTTTCTGGTAGGAGTAGTTTCAGTCTTCAGAGTGGAGCACACTTTTCCTGTAGCAAGGGCTGTGAACACCTTTATTTCTTCATAAAATTTCTACCTTCATGATTTTTTTGTTCCTAGAATGTACTCTGAGTGCAGTCTGTGTGCAGCCTTGAGCTTCAGAGACTAATAAAATTTAAATCAGTTTTATACAAATAGTTTTGGTCAGAGAAGCTCAGTCTTGCTGAATAAAGTCCACAGATTGTAAAAGGTGTTTAATTACAGTATGTCATTAATTAGCCCCAATATTCCTGTCAAAAATACTCCCTTTCTAAGTACCTTACACTCTGTTTTTTGTAGTTAGCAGAAGGATTTAACTCACTGGCACTAGTGCTGTCTTTTCCTTGCTCTTTCCCTATTGGGTGTTCATCTGGCAGCGACATCCACTTTTGAACTTTTTCTATGATTTCTTCTTTTCCACAGCTACCAACTTTTAGATGTTGCCTCAAAGTTGTTTTCAGTCTTTATATTGTATTTTCCCATAATATCATAATATCCTTAATTTTTATTTTGTTCATCTTATCATTCTTCTCATGCATTTTATCTCACATCTGTGATTCTTTTACTTTCTGATTCCATATGGCTTTTATTCAGTAGCAAAGACTGATGGGGAAAAGATACAGGTTTGGAGGGTGAATGTCTGATGGAAGAGTTGCTGTTAACTGAGAGGAATCAGGTATCTGTGGTTTTGGACTTCATAACAAATACACTAAAAAATGTATCTGCTTTTTTAAATATCAAATTGTAACATCTAGGGTCCACTAATTTTATTCAGGCATGTATTCATACATGATTGATGTAACAATCTCTATTTTCAATTAACTCTTTTTGGTGAATAGAAGGTGGGATAGGAGAGACCTAATCAACAGTTCTAAAAGACCCTGTTGGCTGTCTCTGGACCTCTCTCACTTCTCCGATTTAAACCCTTTCTGTCCTGTTGGATCTCCTTCAAGGACAGAATTCTTTTAGAAAGGTGCACATCAGGCAGGTCAGGTCAGGAGAAAGAACAGAGGTGAGCAGCACTTCAAGGAAACCCCTTGTCAGAGTATTTCCTAATTATACACACAACTTCCTGATAGAGGAGATAAAGGGTCTCTGCCTCCTGCAACTTGGATTTCTTTGGGCTGGTTTCCATGGTTTTCACCCATTCTCCACGTTGTTCTTGGTCATACAGTAGCTTTATGTGGTAGGAATCACACTCTACCCTATTTTAGAGGATAGTTTAGAGAGTTTTAGAGGATCCTTGTGAGCTTTGCTGTGTTCAGTGAGCACAGGCACTGCCTGATACCCTGCAGGGCCAGCAGCCCCTGCCCCAAGCTGTGGATGTGACACCAGCAGATGGAGACCCAGATCGTGGGACACAGGTCTGCAGGGTCCCCGTGGTTCTCCCCTCATTCCGGCTGCCACCGCATCCCAGGGACACTTGGCTGGATCCCTGCTGCCACTGATCCCAGGGACATTTCCACCTGCTGTACCTTGAGATCTGGTTCCAAATCCCAGACCTGGAGACATCCAATCCTCTCTCAGCTCTGGGCTGAAAGCTTGGACAGCACAAGCAAGGGTGAGTGGGTGGACACTGTTTGCTTCACAAATGTCTTGCAGAGTTCCTGTCACAAAGGGCTGTAGGAGTCCTTTCCCTGGTGCCATTTATTGGAGGTATGCTCTCTCTGACTGCTTAAACTCCACTTACCCTCTTCACAAATCCTTTATATTCTCTGGATGTTCTCGCTTGGGTCAGATTCTTTGGTAAGGACAGAATATGTAATTAATTTAAACAGGCTGCCTGTTTAAAAAGAAAAAAAGAAACTACTATTATTTTGTGTCTTCATTTTGTCTGTTCTGAATACCTGACTTTTGGGAAAACCATCCATCTTTTGCAATTGGCTGAACCCCCAGACATGTACCACAGACCAGGCTGTTCCCTGGCTCTTGCTGAGGGAAATCAGAGATAATCCCTGGCAGAGAGGGTAAAAAAAGGGACCTGAAAATCCCCAACAGCCAGGGGACATCCTGCTGAGAACCCAGGAGTGCAGCACATCCTCAGGTGCTGCCTTATCTCTAGGAACATGAAACTGGTGTCAGACATGGCCAGGTAACACTAAAGTGGTTGTTCAGATGTTAATGCATTGTCAGCAGCACTCAGCATGGAAAAGTACCTGGGAAAACAGTGTGGTCAGGTGTGTTCAGAAATTCCCCAGCTTTTTTTAAACAGTATTGAAGGAAATTGTGACACTTGCATCTACTTGAAAGAAAAGTAGGTCCTCAAAGTGCAAGGGGTTGACTCCCAAAAGGATGGCAGTGCTTTAAATCCAGCTTCTATTTCATTACACCTCACCTTTCTGCAGGCACAGATGTTCATAAACACAGCCTTTCCACAGAGCTGCAACTAAAGTATTTTAAATAAGTTCAATACTTTAAAAGATGTGGTAAAGCCCACCAAACGTTGGGCTTTGTGTTTATAGAGGGTGGCAAACGACAAGCAGAGGGTGCAGCCAAGCCTGGTGTGTGACTGCATTTTAGTAACTGCATGCTAATGATCCAGAACATGCCATAAATAATGTGCACAGGTGCAGACCGAGAATGTTCCAGACCTGCTTTCAAATAACAGATATTGAAGAATCAAGATGTTTTTTATGGCTATCTGTGGGAGTAGTGGGGAAAAGAATATAAGAAAAGGCACCTTCAGGAAATGATGGGACATTTTTTTGACATATAGAGACTATAATTAGAGATTTTTTATATTTTCCTTAAAATGTAAAGCACCAATTTCCACAAGAGTTAAAAAACAAATACACAACAACTAGCCGAGTGTTACCTGCACTTTTTAAGACACAGCTTTAACCTCTCAAAACCCCAAGTTCCATTTACAATATTTGTACTTTCCTGGCCTTTTCTAGACTGCAGACATATCTGGCTTTCTTGTAATTTCCCCTACAGTCACACACGACATGAGAATCATGACCAGTTTGCTGCATAGTGAAACTGAAGGTTTTGAAACTTTTTTTCTGAGCTTGAATGTTATGTCTAACTTTTCTTTCATTTCTTTGGTAAATATAATTTCAGCTTTTAGGGTGGATTTTGTTTTGATTTTGATTGACTGATGTGGGAGGCCACTGCCATGGCACCTGTATTTACACACTGTCCACACTCACATCTCTGAGCTCCAGAGCTGCCCCAGCCAGATTTATATGTCTGAATGACTCTGAATTTCCTGGTTCTTGGGCTGTGAGAAGAAAGAGAGAGCAATGAAAAATAAATACAGGCTCTGGAGCCCCAGTGTAGGGCACAGAGCAGGCGGTGCTCTCCAGACTCCAGACAGAGGAGGTTGTTCAGGACAGGATTGATTTCCATACTCTGGGTTTGTTGGGCTGCCCTCCCCTGCCACAGTTCATGCCAGTGAACCATCAGTGAGCTGGAAGCTGGGAGCCAGACAGCAAAGACTGCAAAACCTTGGTTGTGTGCACCAGGGATGGGACAGAGACCAGCACCATCGCATGAACCATCATCATTCCATGGACCAGCCTCATTCCATAGAACAGCACCATCCCATGGACCAGAACCATCCCATGCATCAGCACCATCCCATGGAATGGACCAACACATACACCAGCCTTATTCCATGGACCAGCCTTATTCCATGGACCAGCACCATCCCATGGACCAGCCTCATTCCATGGACCAGCCTCATCCCATGGAAGAGCATCGTTCCATCGACCAGCACCATCTCATAGACCAGCCTCATTCCATGGACCAGCACAATCACATTGACCAGCCTCATTCCATCCACCAGCACCATCCCAAGGACCAGCACCATCCTATGGACCAGCCTCATTCCATGGACTATCATCATCCCATGGACAAGCACCATACCATGGAACAGCATTGTTCCATGGACCAGAACTATTTCATGCACCAGCCTCATTCCATGC
>VZTZ01018432.1:75660-95784 GCA_013400955.1 Drymodes brunneopygia
TCATTCCATGGACCAACACCATCCCATGCACAAGCCTCATTCCATGGACGAGCTTCATTCCATGCCCCAGCCTCATCCCATGGACCAGCCTCATCCCATGGACCAACACCATCCCATGCACAAGCCTCATTCCATGGACGAGCTTCATTCCATGCCCCAGCCTCATCCCATGGACCAGCCTCATCCCATGGACCAACACCATCCCATGCACAAGCCTCATTCCATGGACGAGCTTCATTCCATGCCCCAGCCTCATCCCATGGACCAGCCTCATCCCATGGACCAACACCATCCCATGCACAAGCCTCATTCCATGGACGAGCTTCATTCCATGCCCCAGCCTCATCCCATGGACCAGCCTCATCCCATGGACCAACACCATCCCATGCACAAGCCTCATTCCATGGACGAGCTTCATTCCATGCCCCAGCCTCATCCCATGGACCAGCCCCATCCCATGGACCAGCACCATCCCCTGGAACAGCACCGTTCCATGGACCAGCCTCATTTCATAGACCAGCACCATCCCATAGACCAACCTCATCCCATGCACCAGCCTCATTCCATGGACTAGCACCATTCCATGGACAGCCTCATTCCATGGCAGAACATCGTTCCATGGACCAGCACCATCTCATAGACAGGCGTCATTCCATGGACCAGCCTTATTCCATGGACCACCCACATTCCATGCTCCAGCCGCATTGCATGGACCAACCTCATTCCATGTACCAGCCTCATTCCATGGCAGAACATCGTTCCATGGACCAGCACCATCTCATAGACAGGCGTCATTCCATGGACCAGCCTTATTCCATGGACCACCCACATTCCATGCTCCAGCCGCATTGCATGGACCAACCTCATTCCATGTACCAGCCTCATTCCATGGCAGAACATCGTTCCATGGACCAGCACCATCTCATAGACAGGCGTCATTCCATGGACCAGCCTTATTCCATGGACCACCCACATTCCATGCTCCAGCCGCATTGCATGGACCAACCTCATTCCATGTACCAGCCTCATTCCATGCACCAGCACAATCCCATGGACCAGCCTCATCCCATGGAGCAACATCGTTCCATGGACCAGCACCATCTCATAAACCAGCCTCATTCCATGGACCAGGACGATTCCATGGACCAGCCTCATTCCATGCGCCAGCCTCATTCCAAGGACCAGCACCATTCCAGGCACCAGCCTTATTCCATGGACTAGCCCCGTCCCATGGACCAGCACCATCCCATGGACCAGCCTCATTCCATAGACCAGCCTGATTCCATGGACCAGCCTCATTCCATTACCCAGCCTCATTCCATGGACCACCACCATCCCATGGACCAACCTAATCCCATGGACCAGCGCCATTCCAGAGACCAGCCTCATTCCATGGACCAGCACCATCCCATGGACCAGCACCATTCCATGGACCAGCCTTATTTCATGGACCAGCACCATCCCATGCACCAGCCTGATTCCATGGAACAGCCTCATTCCATGGACCAGCCTCATTCCACGGACCAGCCTCATTCCAAGCCCCAGCCTCTTTCGATGGACGAGCACCATCCCATGGACCAGCCTCTCTTCATGGACCAGCGCGATCCCATGGACCAACCTCATTCCATGAATCAGCCTCATTCCATGGACCAGCACCATCCCATGGAGCAGCCTCATTCCATGGACCAGCATCATTCCATGGACCCTGGATCCAGCAGGATCTCAGTGCTCAGTGTGGGACCAGAACTCCACAGCTCCAGAGTAGTCGTGAGGCTTCTGTTTCCTGCTGGTGTAAGTTCCTGAACAGATTTTAATCCACTAGTTTTAGTACACCCCTCCCTCCCTGGATGCTGGGAGCTCTGTGATTGTGTCCTAGGATGTCACACAATTGCTTAGTCCTTGTGATTTCACTCAAGAAGCAGATCATTTCTTCCCAGATAATAAAAACATTTATATTTACATTTACAGCATCCAAAACAGTGGATCCAAGACCATGAATATATTTTTCCTGTTGCTTCAGAATTGTCAGCACCAACTGCTCTTCTCCTGTGTCCATGCCTGCAGAGGCCAGAGCAGCTGAAATCCAACTGCAGGCTCTGTGTGGGAGCAGAGCTAACTGTGTGTGGAAAGGAAATTCAGAGAGGGAGTACCAGCGGTTAGTGCCTTCCACCCAGCCTGTGACTCCATGCTCGTGCATATACAGGAACTGACAAAAGCAAAATCCTGTGCAGAAAATATTCACCATAAGAGGAAATGAAAATTATTTAAAGTCAAAACAACAATTTAACATCCCTTTGTGTACACAAACACTCTTCTGAAAGTCACAAATCATAGATGCTAGATGTTCAGAGTCATTTTAAATGCTACTTACCTAAAGCCAGGAGATGAGAAACATGTGGCAGACCTTTTTTGCAAAAGTTCAGGGCGGGAGGGGAGCGAGAGGATGTTTGCATCTGCAGGAGGAGGGCCTAAAAATACTCTGAAAGCTGACAGTTCACTTAAATCATTAATCCTGCACTGAAGACATTTCCACATTTTAATGGACTGCAATTAAACCCAATATTTCTTAATACGAGTGTCAGGTGTTTTCAGCAGTGATGCAAATGACTGCTTAGTGCTATAATTCTGAGGGGGAAGGCATTTAGGCCGGGCTCATTTGAACAGCCAACTATAAACAAGAGCACATAATTCCATCTGCTTTCTGGCAATTTGTTGTTCCTTTTAGGTTCTCTTTCCCCGTTTGTCTTGTGGACACAGTTTGCAGGAAATGTCAGCCAGGGTGATTGATGGCATGAGATTGGATGTACTGACTTCATGCTTTCATAAAGCAAGACAGCTGTTGGGAGAAACTTTCCTTCAGGAGCTGGAAAGGTTTAAATTTTCCATCTCTTTGACTATTTGGCCTGATGAAGGATTGGGTTTTACCAGACAAGTAAATAAAAAGATGGCTAAGATGTACTAGAAGGTCATTCAAATGATCTTTAAATAGCAATTACTGGAGGAGGGCAGAGGGAAAGCCCTCAGCATTCTGAGTCTGCTTAAGTGAGCCCTAAAAAATTATGCTGGTCTTTTCTCCATTTTTTTAACCACTCTGTAAACCAGACAATTTCTAGTGATGTGATTTTACAGTGGGGGTTTGTTGCAGGCAATGGGTGGGATTCCATTGAACTCCCTGGTCATCATCTGACTTTCTGTGGCTGTGAGATGTTGATTCTCTTCCAGAGTCACCACACACCAGTTTGCAACTCAATGTCTTGCCCAAAGTAGATATGCTGGTTAAATTTTAATTCATTTGGGTTTTGGGTGAATTATTTGTATCCATCAAGAGCACTTTCCTTCCAAGGCAGAAAGGGCAAAGAAAGTGTGGTGTTTATTTTTACAGTTCTATCTCCCTCTGAAGCATTTTATTTTATTTAGAAGAACATGGATTTGTCAGATGTTATGAGCATAATTTTGAAGAAGATCAGTATGGGATGCTCTTATTTTTTCTTTCCCCATGCAGTCTGTTTGTGGGGATTGGATGTTATTTGATAGTTTGAAAGACTCATAACTGGGCTCTTGGCTGTGTTGATTTTGAAAATCTTTGCCAGATCTCTGGTCTTGCTGGAAATGGGCCAGAACCAAAACCCAGGAACTAAAAACCCCTGGAGCTGAAATTTTGGTGGAGGCTGCATTTTGATGGTGGTTTGAGTCAGACTCCAGATTCCTCCTCAGTCTCATATTCAGTCACATCAATACAAAACGTGGCAGTGGCTGCTCAAGAGCTGGGAACAAGCTGGGTTTGGTCTCTCTGGGTTTCCTGACTGCTATGGAACTCTGGGAAAAAAAGTGTCCTAAATCAGCAGGAATAGGAGCCGCCACAGCCACAGGGTGCTCTCCTTAAAACTGGAAACAAGGGGCAGGTGTGACTGTCAGGAACCCTGAGCAGGAACAGCTTCCTGCCCAGGAGAGCGCGGCCAGAACCCCTCACACTCTGTGCAGCTTTACCTGTGCATTTCAGAAGTGAGGCTTGGCCCATGGATCATCCTCAATCTCCACCACAAATTAAGGATTAGATGGGTTCTGTGTCCCCAGCCCTGCTTTAACTGGGAGAGGTGGAACTGGAGAGCACAAAGTCCCTCTGTGCCCACCCACAGCTCCCAGTGCTGTGTGGACCCTCTGCCTCGCTCATCTCTAATGTTTAAGTTCAAGACAAAATGCTCTGAGAATGGGAAAATGTGTTTATAGAAGTGGTCATGATCGTAAGAAAATCTAATATCACAGCAAATCCTAAAAAAAGACCTCAAAGAAACTTTAGAAATGCTTTAGAAGCAGCCTGGAACAGCAGCAGCTTCCCTGGGCAGCTAAGGGGGGACGTTGGCTGCTGTCAGGGATGTTTGGCAAAGCTCTGGGGTAAGGGGAAACAGGGAACTCTGTGGGTCACTTAATTCAGATCCTGTAAACATTTCCATAATCAGTAATCATCTGCACTGCTTCCTAGCTCTGTGTGGATCACTGCAACAGTCCAATCACTTACACAAATACACAGTTCCAACACCACTAATTAGGATTCTGCAGAGCTGGAAAAGAGCCAGTCTGTGTTCTACATGTACAATCAATTTATTGTTAAACATTTAAAGAGCCAGCTATTTATTTATACCTTAATGAGAATTTTTTTTCTCTAAACCATCTTTTAGTATTGTTGCATTAAATGCTGGGATGTGATGCCCCTGGAGAACTTCCATTCTCTTTGCTGCCTCAACAGATTTTTTTTTAAGTGTAAACAGCTAAATATGCTTTACATTGGAAATGAAAGTCCTCATAACTTGCAAAGCATCCAGGAAACAATTACACATGCTGAAAACTGTTGTGTGCTCCTAATGATCACTTGATTTTGTATTTCATACACTTCGTCTGAGAAATCTGGGAAAATTCAGATTATCAGATATAATCAGGCAAATTCTACTAACAAAGGCAGATTTTACAAATGCCACATTCCTGCAGGTTTGTCACTAGAGAGCCGTTGGGCAGCAGTGCCACATTCTACCTTGTGTGAGACTGAGCAGTCTGGGCAGGGACTCACCCAGGGTCGTGCATTTCCTTACAAACTCCTCTGTTTTCATTGCAGAGCTCAGTAACATCTTCCAGTCTTTTCCCTCTGAGGATCCATTAGTTTTCACCTGTGACTTGATGAGACCCTTGAGCAAAAAGGAGCTGTAAGAAAGTCAATGAATCGAGATATCCTGGACTTTTGCTGTGTGAATAAAGAAGAAATTCAAAACTCAGTAATATAAAAGCTTTGATTTTTTTCCCCCTTTTTTCCCCAAATAAGTCAATACCACAAAAATAATCTTATTTATTTTCAGTCCTACTTCCTTCTCTGAAGAGTTGCCCATGTAATTTTTAGCTGTAAAATTATTTCTTGCGAGAGTAGAGAAGACAGCAAAAATATAGTTTAGGATTTTAAGATGGACAAGTGATAAAAGCAGAATTTTTCCTACAACTCTGCAGCTCTCAGGGCTCAGGCTTAGTCCCAGAAACAGCTGGGGATTGGGTTCTGCAGCTCTTCCCAGGCCCGTGCAGAGGTGTGAGGGAGCACAGCCACATCACTGCATTTTATATCTTTTCACACTGCTGTGCAATTTTTATTGCAGCCCTAAATCAGCATAAACCAATTGCTGCCCCCATAAGTAACTCTGACATATAATTTAATGTATGAATGGAGACAGAGAGCATAAAGAACAGGTGATAAAATATTACACCCACACCGAGAAGATTAAAATGCTGATGTTTGGAACAGCTGGCTTAGCCCTTTTTTCTCAGCTGGAATAAATAGTAATATTAAAGGATTAGCATAACCAACAACAAGTGTTGAAGGAGTTGATTTCATTCCAGGTAATAAGAATATTTAGGAACCAGTATTTTGAGCCTTAATCAACAGAAGGCTTTATTTCTTCCAAATACACTTTTAATAATGTTGTCTAGATATAGACATATTTAGTATGTTTATATCAATCTGATTTTTAATTTGGAAACCTTTGGAGTATGGGTTCTTGAGACATGATTTGGGTTTGGTTTTATATTAAACATTTTTGTGTGCTGTTATTTAAAGAGTATATCCTGGTGTTTTTAAGAAGGATCTTTCATTGGTTTACCTTTACTAAATTAGAGTAGAAGTGGAGGAGAAGTAGTTAACCATTAGAAACATCAAGATCAGACAAGGAGTAAAAGTGGATCCAACCTTTTGTTTATACATTTGAGATCTCAAACAAGATTTCAAAGCAGTAAAACTTGAAAGAGCAAATGAAGAAAATGAGAAAGATTTGTGGTGGTGTCATTCCTAAAATGAGAGAGGGAGACCATGGAGCAGCTGAGAGGTCAGAAAATTGAAGTTTGAATATTGAATAGATGATATTTGATGTCACATTCACAAAAGCATCAGTGCAGGTTTTCAGAGTGAGGATTCTCCCCCTGCTCCTCAGGGCACTGCAGCTGCAGCAGGGTCCAGCCTCCTTTTCCATGGATGTTCTGGGGCTGAGGGAGAGGAAAGGACCAGTGGGGCTCTGGGGGAGCATGTGAAGGAAGATGCATGCAGGTGGATGGAAGGAGAGTGAGGTACCACTCAGCTTTGTCTTGCACTTTGCTGGGATGGTTTGGGAAGTTAAAATGGGGTTTTTTTAGGGCCTTTTGTTAGTAAATCCTTGGAATTAAAATGAGAGTATGAGGAGTACTGTTTGGCTTTCTGTGAAATCCCACCAGTTTTGTGATTTGATTTTCTTTCCTGAATGTTTCAGGAGTCAAATTTTGATGATAGCTTTATTGTTCGGGTTCCCGAGTAGACCAGCCAGCTCTTCATTCATTTTGTAATGAATGACTTTCTGAATTTAAATGAAAGCATTCCACTCGTCAAAAAACCCTTCTGCTTTTCTTTCTTTTAAGGTTTCCAGGGGGACACCAGAGCCGAGCTGGACTGGGTGTGCCTTCCATGCCACAGAACCTGGCGGGTTTGGCACCTCCTCTGTGCAGGGGCTTGGTGCCTGAGCTGAGGGTGTCTGTGCATGGCCAGGAGCTGCACGTGAGGATCCTTGTGGGTCCCTTCCAACACAGACTATTTTCTGGTTCTGTAATGAAGTTTAAATCCGTAGATGACAGCCTTCTCCTTCACTCCCAGGTCCAGTGAGGCTGGTGGGCTGCGGTGGAAGGACTGTTCACAGAAAGGGCTTCTCCCCCTCCCGTTCAGCTCTGTCCCTGGGGAAATGAGCAGTGTCCATCTCATCCAGCCAGGACAGGGGTCTCTCCCTCAGCCTGAGCTGTGTAACAGAAAATGCTTCTTCCCCCTGCGGGTCTGTTTGAACTCAAGACATTGAAAAGAGCTGCTCAACTCAGAAAAGGAGGGAATTGTTTATAAACTGAACCCACTGCCTGGGTTGCAATAAGAGCAGAAGCACTGGAAAGGTAAGATAGGCTTCCAGACAGTCCCAGGGGTCAGGGAGGATTGATGGGAGAATGCCAAGCATTTGCAAACTGTAGTTAAATATCTACAGAGAATAGCAACAAGAGGTATGAGAAGTGGGGTTTATGAAATGTGAATCCTCCAGAATGCAAATATTTCTCCTTTTCATGATTTTAATCAGAATTTCTGAAAAAAAAACCCTGAATTTGTGGGACATCCATTTGCTACACAAAGCAGAAATTAATTTATTTTCCTTTCAAAAAACAACTGATCTAAGACTAAATTATCATTTTGTTTTCAACATTTAAAAGTTCGTAGCAAAAAAAAAGAAGTAACATTTGGGAGAGTGTAAAATCACTAATTAAAATGGGTAATGTTCATCTCATGAAAGGTGACCCTGTTTTCAGAGTGACACCATCCCCACACTCATAATGACATGAGAGACAATTTGCAGTCTCATGTAGGGGCTGTTTTACCACAGGTGCCATGTCCCACGTGTCTCACCAACCTCCCACGAGAAGGACAGGGACGTTAAAATAACCTGGAGAGGTTAAAAGATCTTCCTTGTTTAAGAGAGAAAACCCTGACTGTGCGTGGATTCTGTGTTGGAATTTCACTGTATCTCATTTTTGTGAGTATTTAGTGAGCTTTACCTTTCCAAGAAGCTGCCCAGGAGGGCCCAGGCTGTGGAGCTGCTGGGACACATGTCCTGTTTCCCCAAATGTAATGCCTTTATTGTTTGGGCATCAAGATATAAAGAGTTCTTGTTCCCATAATGGACACAGCTGGTTGGGTGGGGGGCAGGGAGGTCCTCACAATGAAAAGGCATTTGATTGCTGCTGGGATCCTTGTCAGTAAAATACTCAGAGATGGTTAATTGGACATTAATGTGTCAGGTTTTCAACAAAATAACAAGAAATTTGCCAAAAATAAAGCCTGAAGGAAACACGCCTCCAAATTCTACAACAAAGCTTTGTTTAAAATAGGAGTTAAAGCAGCGAAGATTTATGACATGTTGACATAACTGATGGTAAAGGAGTTGGCTGAAGCCAAGGGTGTGAAGGTCCAAATGAGAACATCTGCATTAAGAAGCTAATTCTCTTAAACATACTGATCAAAATATTAATGCTGCATGTAAACACAAGTGCTTTATCTGACAGTGATTTACATTTGGAACGACCTAATCCAGCCGTGCACTGCATCTTTATTCATTACCAGCAGCCTTTACTTAACACTTCATGCCCGCTTGCACAGGTGGACAATCTACTCAGAGTGAGTATTGTGTTTATGTTATTTTTTCATAAGCAGGGTTTGAAATTTGTCAAACTGCATCATTGTTTAACTATGTGCCAGTCAAAGGGAAATTGCCAGATGGAGCGGCTTTCCCCTAACCTTGCTCCAGGCAATGAAATTACACATAGACCACAGTCTTATGTCAAGTCTTTAAAAACAACAACAACCAAAAAAAAAAAAAAAAAAGAAAAAAAGAAAAAAAGAAAAAAAAAGAGCCAGGCCATGAATAGGCATGACTATGTGCATTCACAAAACCTGGCTTTCTTATGCCACTAATTTTATATGAAGGCTCATGCCAATAGTAAATAAAACTTCATGTCCATCATGTCACTCATTAACTAGGTGCTCATAATTTATGTATTTAAGGCTTGCTTGTCCGCCAAGCAATCAAACAGTAAACCATGTTTTATAGGTGTTAGTGTTTATAGAAACTGTAAATAAATGTCAAACAAAAAAAATCAGGTTTCAGAAAAATGATCAGGGTTAAGTCATTTATCATTGTTCCAACTGGAAAAATCTGAGAACCTGTCAGTGCCAAAGCAAATGTTTCTCTGGCTTTTTCTAACATGCAGCTCAAACTACCAGATTGTAGAATTCTACTGGCAGGATTTGATGAAATGGAAAATTTGCAGGTCACGTGTTTTAGCTGAACTTCCTGCTCCAAGAATGGGGCAGGCTGGCTCTTTTTTACCATGGTGGCTGTGTGTTGTTAGGCTTGGTTGCCTCTTCCCTGTTTATTGCCCACCCCAAGGATGGTTTGGGATGGATTGGGCAGCAGTCTGGCTGCTCTGGAGCAGCTCTTTGGGAGTGAGGGGAGGGCAGTGTGGGCCCTTCTCCCAGGTGGGCTCTGGCAGGGTTGCAGGGCCTGCTGCAGGGCTGTCCCCTCCAAACAGGGCACAGCAAGGACCTGCAGGCACCTGCAGCTCCCCGTTATTGTCACGTTGGTGATCTCCATCCAGGTTCATTCTCACCCAGCACTCCCCTCGTGGGCCCAGGTAGGTATGTTACAGCTGGTTGTAGCTGCACCTCCCAGGCTGCACGTTTTACATGCTGCTCACCTGAACTGGGGCTCAGATTTAGAAACAAGGATGCTTGGAAATGGGGAGATTTGGAAATGAGGAGATTTGGAAATTAGGAGATCTGGAAACGAGGACATTTGGACACTGAGAGGCTCCTCCTGGTGTGCATTGATGCTGCAGGTGCTGCCTGCCAGGTCCAGAGCTGAGCACAGGATCTGCTCTGTTTGTGCACATCAGTGCTAAATACAAACCTGTTTGGTGGTTCTGGTGGCTCTAAAAAACCATGTGTGATCCTAATGCTTCCTGGATTGCTTTGTCCCTAGAATTTGCATTTAGATGGAGGTCCTTGATGGGTTAGAAATTCATGGACAACCACCTCCCGACATGGAGAAATCAGCCAGGTGGTGCAGCCCACAGAAAAATGGAAGAGAATAAAGTGTAGGTGAAGACAGTGGCATTACCTGTTACTGTTTCTAAAATACGATTAAAAAATGAGTACAGGCATTCTTGTGACCATGACCATGAGAGGGGTGCCTTGTGCTTTGGGAGGGACTGTCAGACTCCCTGCACGTGGGGAGAGTTCCCAAAAGATCCTGCTGTCACAGTCCAGTCTGTCTGTACTGAAGTGTTCTCAGTGAAACCGAATTAAAACCAGCCAGAGGATCCAGTGCCTCTGGAGCCCTGCTGAAGAGCTGCTGATGTCAGTGAAGTACCTGTGCTCTGGGGTTTCTGGAGCTGTCACAGGGAGATGAACCTGATCTGCTCTGGCCGGACCAGCAGCCAGCTCCAGGGTGTTTCTGGAATATGGGGCTGCTCCTGTTCCCTCATCTCGTGCTCCCACAGGCTTCCTGCTGCTGACTGACAGTGCCAGGACCTGTTACCAGCTCCAGCTGTGGTAGACAGCTTGGATATTTTCAACAGGCACAGAAAAATGGTTCAGCTCTGCCTTCACCTTGATCCAGATCCTCACAGGTTGTGAATTGTCCTGGCTCCACTGATGCTGCTGGGGCAGATGAGACCTGGAGGTGCTGAGGAGCTCTTTCATGAGGTGTAGGCTAAGAATTGTGCTGCAAAGTGATGACTGTGAACAGTATAAATAATCTGTGATTGCTGACTTGAAGTCAAGCCTGGTTATGCCTCTGTAGTCAGTCTGTCCTACACTTGAGCTCAAACTTGTCTATAGTTCTATACCATTCAAAAATAACAGTAGTATTTCATTATACCCTTGCTATTTTTCCTTATTTTCACCCTTCATACTAAAATTAATTCGAGTCTAAATTTTTTTTTAAATTGTCATTTCCATTTTTATTGGTTTTTCACAAACTTTGAGCAACACTTGCTAAGAAAACCTGCCTTGGCAGGTCAGGCACAGGCCCCTGGGATGCATTTACAGTCCTGTTTCAACAGCTACAGTGAAGGGCTCATGACAGACCAGCCTCAGTATTTCCTGCACGCTGTTGTGCCCACCTTAGATTACTTTAGTTCTGAGTTATTTGAAAACTCATCCAAATCAAACAAATGGGCTCGCAACGTTTTGAGCATGGTAATGTGTGGGATCCAATTTCACAGCATTTCCAGGGAGTTTTAACTGATGTGATTTCCGTCTGTTTGACCAAGTTCGGAGGCCTCCGTGGAGGGCTCCACTGTGCACCTGCATCAGGGACAAGCCCTCAGATTTCCACTGAATTCTTACTCAGCAAAACTCCCATCAGCTCTGCTGGCATTTGTGGCTCATGAAAATCCATGAAAAAGTTTTCCTGATTGCTAAAGCTGCTCATGCTCATCAGTGATCATTCACTCACTGTGTGTGCAAGGGACATATGGAATGCTCTTCTGTGGCTCAGTTTGATTTGCTGGTTTAGGAATGGCATTTTAAAATAGATGAAGTATATCTATTCTATGTTTTCTTCCTTCCTAAGGACAGCCTCTGATTCTAGAGGCCTAAAAAAATACAGGCAGTAAAAACCTTCAAATAGTTGCAGACATAATTCATGCCTTGTAATGCTTGTTTTAAAAATCAGGCCTTTTTCTGGCTCATTACCCAGCCTGTAGACTTGATTTTTTAAATTAATGTAAGAACACCTTCTTTATGGCATGTTCATGTTTACCCAAAAGTCACATCATTTTTCAAATTATACAAGGTGTCAGTGCTGAGGTTAATGATCGTTATTGCTCACATTCCAGAACGAGCAGCACTTTTAATTTCTTTCCTAAAACTGTCTAGAGAAGGAGAATCAAAAATGCTTTTCCCCAGTAGGATTTGTGTGTCAGACACAAAAGCCACACAGGAGCCATCAGGGTCCCACGGGAGGGGTTGGTGAGGGTTCAGCTCCCCCAGGCAGCAGCAGCAGCACCAATGCTGGAGGAGACACCTGGATTTCTGTGTGTGTGAGCTGCCTGATCCAGAGCTGGGATTCAGCAGTGTTCTGACAGCAGAAACACAACAGGACTGCAAGAAAAAACTGTGAGCACCTGGCAGCAAGACATTAGAAAAGTTGACTTCAATTTTTTCTTGAAATCATCTGATTTTATTAACTCTGATGATTTCCAGTGTGTGAAGCCATTTGGATTACAAACCCTGTTAAGATTATCATTCTGAACATCCAACGTCTCTCATAAAATTTAATTTTCATTCTACTTATGCAGCATTTGCTGTTATTATCAAGTCTGAAGGACTGAGAGCTCCTCCTCACACTGCTCCTCTGAGATGTGCAGTTCCCAAAATCAGTCAGGCTGTCACAGAACAGGAGGAATGAGCAGGGGAGCTAAATGTTGCTTTGGCCATCTTTTGTCAGTGCTCATTTCATTCTGCCTTTGATGCTGGCAGTGTTTGCACGGAGTATCCTGAGCCATCAGTGTCAGGAGCATTCACAGTTTTCCAGGGAAAAGTCAGCCCATGGCTGTGTTTTGTCTTGGTAGAAACCCTCCATTTAGAAATCCTCAGCACTCCAGAAATCCTCCAAGCTGTATGTTCCTCCAGGGATGTTAAAGCTGCAAGAACACTGAAGCATTTGGCTTTTCCCCCCTGCAATGGGAGTTTTGCTGTGGTGCAGCTGATGTGGATCCTCCTGCCCACATTTCACACCCAGCTGTGCCCTCCCCTCCCCTCCCAGCCCCATGCTGTGCTGCTGGAAGGGTACCTGGCAGAGGCTGCCCAGAGCCCTCAGCAATGCCCATTTATTCCATTATCAGCAGAACCCAACAGCCCCAAGGACGGAGAAGTGCAAGTGATTCTTGGCTGCCAAGTGATATTTTGGCAGAGCAGGATCATTGCCCCTATGTTTGATGCTGGGGAAGGTCTTTGCAGACTTGCTGTTCTTCTGACAGCTCAGAGAATTTCTAAATTGAAACCTATTCATGTTTCTTGATGACTAACTCATTCAGTTTCCTCCTTTGTAAAGAATGTCTCTTTTAGTGGTTTAAAAATGTGGGACAAGACTAAATTTCAGATGTTCATAGTGTTGAAACAATATATAAGACCCTTTCTTAACTGCAGGGAGTGATGCAGATTTTTTCACTGCATCCCCTCTAACTGAACATAGATCCACATCCTTTCTGGGTGATAATGAATATATGTTTCATTCACTGGTTCAGCAGCCTCACTTTCCTGAAACACCCTGTGCAGTGCCATGGTTTGGGTTTCAGAGCCTTTGTTAGCCTGGAGTTAACAGAGGACAACCATGACCTTCCTTTCTCTCCCACGTTATTTAGCTAAGTAGGAGATGAGTTGGCTCTTCCTCTTCCCTGGATGGATTTTAGGCCATGGTTTAGCCTGAAATCCCTCCAGCTGTGTCTCCTGCACAGGAGCTTGTGGCAGTGGCAGCAGCAGAGTCCTTGGCAGGGGGACAAGGCTGTGATAACCTTGGAGAGTTGGGGTGGGGAACAGACTCCATCCATAGGGAAAGGAAAGAGGAGTAACAGGTGTTATCTCACTGTTATTACAAATTCCTGGGACAGCTTGAGAATCAAACTGATGGTGCATTGAATATTGATGGAATTGTCACCTTGGTAATGGTGCGACTTTTGACAGAGGGAATGAAATTTGTCATGAACCCAACCTGGTTTCGGCGTTTTCCTCTCCCAGAAACGCCGCGCAGAGTAATTACAGCACATGCAGCCAAGGCATGGACCTTAGAGCTGCTCTCTGTACCTCACAGATGGCAGCCAAATAGCCAAATAACAGCTTTTTAAAACTGTACAAAGAATTCTAGCTGAACATTAGCATGAACTTGAACTGTTCAGAGCTTAAATCCAACTTTTTTTTTTTACAGCAGTTTTTCAGAGCTGTGGACCTCGAGAGCGTCCTGGTGTTCCCAGGGACAGCATTCCATTTTTCTCCTCACACATAATGAGCACTGAACTCCTTGATTGTTGTTGTCTGTTCCCTCTACTGAGAGCCTACTGCAGCCAACAAATCCCGTGTTTCATGCTGCAATCTAAACAGAGTGATGCATTGCAGGTGCTTTCCTCATCTCCTCACACCTCTCAGGAACATTAGGGGGGATTTTCAACTTCCTATTCAACTTTTAAACGGAGAGTCAGGTCAGTCTGCGGATTAGAAGGCCAATAAATCTTCTGCCTTCCCTTCTTGCACGAGCATCCAGCCAATATCTGCTGCTCCCCTGGCTGGCAGCACTGGCCACGCTGACCTCATCCCAGGCTGGGAGAGTGAGAGCTTAATGAACTTATCTACAGGCCAGCCATAGATTGAGAGCAA
This sequence comes from Drymodes brunneopygia, assembly GCA_013400955.1. Taxonomy (NCBI): domain Eukaryota; kingdom Metazoa; phylum Chordata; class Aves; order Passeriformes; family Petroicidae; genus Drymodes; species Drymodes brunneopygia. The sequence continues at coordinate 90,122 of VZTZ01018432.1, forward strand.
AGAAAACGTCACCTCTCTGATGTTTGTGTATAAAACTAGCCCTTAAATGGCTTTCTCCCTCCATCATTCTTTGTTTGAGCTGCCCGTAGGTGGCCGTCCCCAGGATGGGAGCCCCATGCTGTAAATAAAGTCCGGCAGGATGCAAGGTGCTGAAAAGAGAGACTTCCCTGGCTCTGCTGCCCCTCACAGCCAAATGAACGATTGTTGATTCGTATTTAATGCTCAATTTCCTCTCCATTACTGCAAACCATGCAAGGCAGGCCTCGTTTCAGGCTATTCATAGGAGAGCTCAATCTATCCGGTTTCACATCTGCTAAAAGCCCCCGTGTCATGCTAATTGCAGTCTTCCCCTGGAAAGAATTCCTGTTTTAAGACCAAAGAACTATATCCTTATTAATAACTAATACTCTAATCAGTGCAGTTGCTTGTTTGCAAGCTGGAATCATACCTGTGCAGCTGTACTTGTGTTCCAAATGCAACAGGGATGGAAAGACAGAAAAGAATGTCATGGATGTACCTTTTCTAAGTATTTTGCAGCAAGTGTGTTCAAAAGGGAAAGCCACAGTGTCCCTGCCCTCATTTCTGTGCCACAGCAATTACTTCTCCGTGGCCCTTGGCCTGTGCAGCACCACAGAGCACAAGGTAATATTTGTCCTCCCTCTAAACCAAGGGAGATGACAGATTAGCTGCAGCCAAATAAGCCAAATTTGCAGTGCAAGTCTTCAAAGGCTGTTTTACCTCGTTGTGTCCAATCTGCTGCTTTTACAGGGAGCTGTGTGCATGACCTCTTTTATGATCAACCCCAATCTTAAAAATAGGTTTTTGTTCTGATGTTTCTACTGAAAGCTCATTCCAGCCATTGCTTGAGGGTTTTATAAATATTTTCCTACGTTTTAAAACAGATGCATTATCATCAATTTTATGCGTGCACTCTTCTACGTCTCTGTGCTACAGCTCACACTTCTTTTCCTTGGCTTTTGCCTGGATATGAATGCTCTGGAAGTGAATTGGGGGATCCAGAGCTGATAATTCTGCTTCCCCAAGTCCTGCAAGCTCCCTCCCTCTGGAGAGGAGGCAGAACAGCCCATCCCTGGCAGGGTGATACTTCCAGCCCCAAGGGCTGTTTCTGAAGTGCTCAGCAGCAGAGACTTCAGGAAGGCACAGGAACTTGTCAGCCCTGGAATTTTGCTCCTCCTGCACTTTGAAGATTTTCTGAGCCAGAAGTGGTTTCTTGCTGCTAAATGAATATTTTACTTTGAGAATTTGGAGTCACATTGGAATCCAGGCAAGTTCTGGCACTCATCAGCACAGGAGCAGATCTTCTGCATTTCAGTGCACAGGGACCTGCTGCTTTCTGCTTGTTTCAAACCTGCTTCTCCCTCATTTCCTTTGCTGTTCCAGTCCTTTTCCTATTGTAGAAGTTAGGGAACAGTGGTTTGCTACCCTGTGTCACAATTGGCCAAGTCTTTCCCCATGCCTTGCAGTTTTCTTAGAGTTACTATAAAACACAGCTATATTATCTGCTATATAATATAACAAATTGCATAAAACAAATTGCATCAAACAGAATGTGAGATTTTATTATTGCAAATAAAGTGTAGCCTGTTGGAGTCCAGAGGCTTTCACAGGCACTTCTTTGCAGGTGTTCTAGGTCAACATTTAAGTGCCCAAAAGAATACAATTTTAAATTTTATATGATATTCTGTACTGCATAATTTCCTTGAGCACGCTTCAAATACAGCAAATTATTCAATACATAAAAGCCTCTTAAAAAAAAAGTTTTGTACTCCCACATGACCATTTGCCTGTGAAATGCACATTATATTTAGTGCTTGTTTATATTGCAGTGAAATGAACCCCACAGATGCCCCAGACTAACAGCTGTGATGACAGGGAACAATGATCCAAGTTATCCAAGGAATAATGCAGGTTGTCTGCTCTGTTTTTTGCTTTTGTGGGGGAATGTGGAATGGTGTCAGCAGCCAATATACGTGTTTCAGTTTGAAAATATTCCATTGAGAAAATAGTTCTGGAATGCAATATGATCTGACACACGGCACAAACTTGGAATACTGTGTCTCAGTATCACAGAAAAGTGAGTGTAAACTGTTTAAATCAAAGCCTTTGTCCTCGAGACCATACAGGCAGTTCAACATCATTCAAATTCAGTATTAAATCATTAATTAGGACACTAAAGAGGTCCTGCCAGTTCAGCTGGAGTTCATGGCCAGGTGTCTTGGTTGCATCACTGATTTCCTTTCATTCAGGGCTCATGCTCGCCGTGTCCAACACACTGAGCTTACATATAAAGGAAGAATGTTTTTATAGAGAGAGATACAAACACATCATAAATCAAATGTCATTGGGAATTTCTTGGTACTGTTTGTGGTTTATGAGTCACAGCTGCTGAAAAGCTTATGATGAAAAAGTGATACCTTAGAAATGGCTGCAGAAATATGAGTTGCAGTTTATTATTATTATTTTTTTTAAATACGGCAGAGTTTTGATCCTCAAATTAATTTCATTCAGTTACAGCAATTGTATAAACCCAACAGGAAAATACAGGCATGGATGGATGCAGGCCAATGTCTTGCCTCTGAATTCTATTTCTGTCTTTTTTGCATATGTGCTCTGGCCTGATGGGCACCACAAATGCCTTTTCAAAGGTGCTTACTCTTAAATGGCATGAGATTTTTTTCTTCCCTTTCCTGTATTTTCTCTTTGATGGAGAAATCCAGTTTTGGTATCAGGATGAGGGGATGTGGCTTTGTAGGATGTTGTTGACAACAGAAAATCCTGGGCCACTGAGCTGAGGCCTTTTGAGCCCCCACAGCCAGCAGCTGTTTGTGCTTTTATCTGCACACAGAACTTTGTGACCTCAGGTTTGATACAGGGGCAGAGCTGCAGACAACAAAACTGGGAATATTGCCCTCACATAAAATCAGATGTGTTTTGTTTTGAGTGAAAGTCATGAGATGTTTTTTAGTGTTTTCATTTGGCATGTCCAAAGACATGACTGGCCAGTGCTTGTCTTGCATCAGATCATCTGTGGATGTTTTCATTTGTACTTCGGGCTTTCACCCTTTTTTTAATGTAAGAACAGTCCCTAAACCCTGCAGTTCAGACATATTTATAGCATGAGACTTAACTGGGTATATTATGGAAGCAGCCCAGAAAACGACTTACGGAAAGTTCCTTAAATTAAAAAAACTCCATAAATTAATTGGATTAGATTGTATGTCTGTCTTGACTAATCCAGCCATTTCAGGTTTCATGAGGACTTACTGATACAAACTTGCTGAAGTAAAGCTTTCAGGTAACAATTCTCATTTTTTTCTTACAGAGTGGTATTTTTTAGGATTTTTTTTCAGGATCGTCTTATATTTCTCCTTCAGTTTTGTTTTTAAGAACAGTTCTAACCTTGTTTGGACCAAGCTCTGTAAAAGAGTTAAAATAAAAGGAATATTTAAGTTTTGCTTCATGACACAAATAAATATTGGAACTGCACAGAATGTTTGAACTTCATGCAGGGCCAAAAGGGAACAAGAGCTTTGTGAGCACGGTGGTGACTTGACACATCTCCTGGTTAGATGTTCTCATAAAAGCAAATAATTTGTCTGCTTTCTTTATTTACTGTCCCACGTGAGGCTGAGTTTCAAGGAACTCTCAGCTTGCTATGGTTTGTCCATTTCATGATAGACAAAAGACAAAGCAATGTTGGAATTGAAAACAGTCATGTTTCTTGCATCTCTTTTTCTGTTTTTTTGCTGGAGCCAGTGAATGCCCAGTGGGCATTATAATGGATGGGTGTCACTTTACAAATATCCTTGGGCTGCCTTGTGCGTTTTGGGGTTTCAGCTCTTCACAACACTTTGAATCCAACAGTGATTTTTTGCCTGCCTCAAGTAAAGAACAAAATACAGTTGATTTCCTTCAGTAAAAGTTAAAAAGAACAACAGTGCTGAGGTGTTTTGAATGGGAAAAAGGTTCAGGCAGCCCTAGAAATGGATCCAGGACTCATCCTGCAGTGCAGACATTTGCTGCCTTCTTGCCTTCCAAATAACAAATAATGAAAATACATGTTCTGTGCAGTCACCATTAGCAGCACTCATTTGTACTGTACACAGAGAACAGGCTGGTTTAGGGTGTTTATACTCCTTGTACCTTGTCTAGGCAGGGAATGGGAATAACTGGGGTGCCCAATGTTCCTTCACACCAATTCTCAGCCTTCTCCTGGCAGCACTGAGCCCCTTCCTCTCTGGGTGACACAGGAGAGGACCAGGAGCTCCCTGTGATGACTCTGGAGGGACAAGGCTGGAGAGGGGCTTGGAACACAGACCCTGTGAGGAAAGACGAAGGGAGCTGGGGGTGTTTAGCTGGGAGAAAAGAAGACTCAGAGATGACCTTATCACTCTCTAGGACTCCCTGAAGGGTGGCTGTGGTCAGATGGGGGTTGGGCTCTTTCTCCAGGCAGTGACTGACAGAATGAGAGGACACAGCCTTGAGCTGTGCCTGGGGAAATATAGGCTGGATATTATGAAAAAGTTTTTTACAGAAAGAGTGGTTAAATGCTGGAATTGTCTGCCCAGGGAGGTGGGGGAGTCACCATCCCTGGATGTGTTTAAAGAAAGATTGGACGTGGCACTGGGTGCCAGGGTTTAGGGGAGGTGTTGGGGCATGGGTTGGACTCAATGGTCTTGAAGGTCTCTTCCAACCCAGTGATTCTGTGATCCTGTGGTTCTGTGAAAGCTGTCCTGGCACTGCTGGCACCGGGGCTGCTGCAGCTCTGGGCACTTGGCTTTCCTTCCCCAGGATCTCTGCTGTGCCCACAGCCAGCTCTGGGCAGGGCAGGTGAGGCACTGAGTACAGCTTTGGGCTCAGGACTGAACAATCCTGGATGTGGGAGGGCAAGGGAGTGACCCAGCAATGCTAAAAGACCTGATTATCCAATTCCTGTGTTTGCTCCAGTGGAAACAGCTCTCCTGTAGCCTGCTCATGGCCCCAAACACTACAAAACAGATATTGTTGGTAGAGATTATGAATTCCAGTGCTCTTTACAGTGTGTATCTGCTTTTCTATCTGTATATGTTGCAATAAAACAACATGCACAAGGTTATAAAAATAGCCTGGTAGTGATTGACATGCTAATAATGCTCAATCAAGTCAATAATGCTCATATAACAAGCTCCTGAGAAAATAATATTTTTGGTCAATAACACACTTTAAAAAAATGAACTGTTTGTTTTTAATTAACCTCATATTTAGCCATTTAGTCATGCCATGTCCATCAAGCACAGCAGAGAAAAACACGTGCTGTCTTGAACCACTGCGTTGTTGCCTTAAACTTTCATCTCTTCCTTCTTGGCTTTCTCCTCTGCATTCCAGCCCAGCGTGTTTGGGAGGATTGAGGCAAATCATGGCTTGTCATGTTACTTGGGATTCAGTGCTTGTCCTTTGTCAGGGGGGTGTTGGGTGATTCATCTGTGACAGAACATCCCATTATGTTGTGACAGACTGTCAGAGAGAACCTGCTGCAAGTACTTAGCTACAATACAGAGCTTCTAATGTGTCTAATGTGTCACTTGACTCCTTTTCTTTTCTCCTTTTTTTTTTTTTTTTTTTTAAAGAATGACACATTTTAACCCATTAAGTTATCAAAAAAA
>VZTZ01018432.1:95914-130584 GCA_013400955.1 Drymodes brunneopygia
GAGCTTTTATATTGGTTTAATTGTTACTTTTGCTCCTTTTCTTTTCTCCTTTTTTTTTTTTTTTTGTCTAAAGACTGACACATTTTAATCCATTAAGTGATCCAAAAAACCAGTGTTTGGGATTGTGTAAAGCTCAGTAAAATCGAGATCGAGCAGGAACAGACAGTGTCCACAAACTCCCGACAGGGAGAAGGATGCAGGTCCTTTGGTCCTCAGACTCTTGTCACACGGTGTTGAGTGGTCCATTGTGGGGTCTTGTTTGCTTTGGGGCTTGTTTGGATCTCTTAGAGGCAAAATTGCACTCTATCAGGGGAAGGATTTTTAAAAAGAAAATGGCTTCATGTCCCAGTTGTGAGGGAGATCCCAAATAAATTCTAACAGTTGTGAGATCACTTTCAGACACCTCGTTTCTTATGCTGTTCTGTTTCTGTGCTTAGTTGCATTTAAGGTTTAGTTTAGGCAAGTTCTGGAGCTCAGGGTTCCCTGGCTGCTGCTCTGCCCCAGGGACTTCTCACTAGCCCCTTCTCCCCTGCACGGGGCTGGTGATTAATTAGAGTATCCTTCCAGTCCTGTCATTAAAAGCAATTTGTTGTACAAATCCAGCACAGTCATACTGCGTGGCTGAATCCAGATCAAAAATAGGGGCGTGAAGTTGAGCTTGAGACAAGTCAGAGACTGCTGAGCACTCCTGTAAATGAGGAGCTTTAATTAGGTGCCTGACTGTCATGTCAGGAGCCTGTCATTGAGTGATCTCTGTTCTGGCAGTTTTTGGGTGCCCTGTGCTCACCTGTGCTCACCCCAAGGTCACAGAGCCCACGGGAACCTTCACCCTGTGCTCATGCCAAACCCACTCATCTTACCCAAAGTCAGGGGGAAACTGATGATTTATAGGAAATCTGGCTCATGGTTTTGACCAGCTCTCAGGAGATGACATCCCTCAGCCTGGGATTACTGAGCAATGGGCTTAAAATATGGCAAATACTGAAGGTTAAAGGGAAGACAGAAATGGGAATCAGATGCATTTTTAATGTAAAAATGAGACCTCCTTAACCCTTCAGCATTTTCATAGAGACAGAATCCCAGAACAGGCTGAGCTGGAAGGGACTCTCAGGGATCACCCACCCTGGCTTTATGGGGTGCCCACAGTGGCTCCAGCAGCTCCAGGGACTTGCCTCATGTAGAATCCAGTCCCTGCCCTGCTCCTGGGGTCTCCACACCTGCTGGAGGTGAAATGAGCAGCACTTCCAACCACAGAAGCCAAGTCTCTTTTCCAGGACCTCCTTGTGGGCTATGTGACTCTTCAGCTCTCCCCTGGGAACTGGGAATTTCTCAGGAGCCCTCTGGTCCTGCAGCACTCACTCACTCCTGGTCGCACTTATGGTTTCAACCACCACCACCACCACCCCAAGCCTTCCTGCTAATTCAACCTCCCCATTTTCAAGGGTGTCTTGGATTATTCTGCTCCAAATTCTTTATTGTAGTAGAACATTTAGCCCTATTCTCACCCCTTATCCACATCAGGAGAGCTCTGTTTTTTCCCTGTTAGCATTTCCCAGTGGCTGCAGCACCTGGCCCCATGGATAAGTGTGAGGGAAGGGTTGGGTTTCCCTCTGTGTGGTCCCTCACCCAGGCTCTGAATAAACACAGGAGTTGGGCTCTGGTCAACACTTGGTGAGACTTTCTTTGTGTCCTGTTTTCCATCATATACAAAGCACACCAATAATTCAGCATTGTGGGGATTTGCATTTCACTGCTACTCATTCATTTGCCATGGAGGGCTATAAAAGGAAGAAAGACTTGAAATGCAAGCCATAGAGGACTATAAAAGGAAGAAAGACTTAGATTTCTATTCCTAATAAAATATTATTGAACGTACTTGTGGTCACTTTAATACATGAGTAAATTTAATGGAGAAGCACTGAGATTTCTTATAGTGCCTAAATGAAGATGCATGACTTTGGTGGGAAACCTGAGGACAAATTACCTTTTTTCCCTCAATAATTCTTTTTCACAACAGTTTCTGATTGCCAAGAGCTGGATGACAGAAGCTGTGATTTGCCAACCACAAAATGCAGCATCCTTGTGCTAACAAATCCAAAAGCAGTGGATTTCAACAAACACAGAAGGCAGCAATGTGTAATGTTTGCAACACTGTGAGATGTTTCTGCTTCTTCCAAAAGCAGAAGTCTTGAGGGAGATTTTCTCTAAAAAGATATTAAATTTCTGGAAGTTCTAAAATAAAATGGTACTTACAAGAAAATATTTCCAATTTTTACCTCTGTGTATGCACAAGAAATTTTCACTAATCAGCCTCTGCAAGATGAGAATTTAATCCCCAGACTTAACATTTTTATGTCCTCTACTGGAGGTTTTTACTAGACTGCTTAATTTGTTGCTAGACTGCCAAGAAATAAGTGAATAAACTGGAAATAAAAACTGCTTTGGCTATTTTGAGAAGGAAATCCTGAAAAATGTGGGTTTTCTATTTCCGATTGATTGAGTTTTGTTGAGGTCAGTCCTGAAAGATTTTAGAAAATAGAATATTTGTAAAAATCCATTCAGTGTGCTTGGTATCTCTAACCTTTATTTTGGAGAACAGAGCAGAGATAAGGCTTGTGTGATTTGATTCACTGCCCATGGCCAGGGAGCTGGAAAGGGGTGGTGTTAAATGCTCCTTTCAACCTAAACCATTCATGATTCTGTATTTAAAAGCTTCCTCCTAATTCACTCTTTTTGTTTCTCAAATGCTCCAGTAACAGCTTGTCAGGAATTTGCCATGGTTGTGTGTGTGAACAGGTGAGGGTGGATTTAAAAGGCTCCACTGGCTCAGAGTGCAGCTCAGTGAGGTGGATGCACGTCAGACAGCACCAAACACCTGATCCCTGCTCCTTGCAGGCCAGGCAGCTGCACCAGGGGTTTGTTCTCACAGACATTCCCAGGTGCACATCACTGCCAGGGGTGGGACCCCAAAAATGTCAGGGACGTGGAAACATCAATGTCATTCCCAGGAAGGGAGGCTGGGGCTGAGTGGGGCTGGGGGACATCCAGGTGTCACAGTTGGGACACAAAGGTGCTCTCTGGCCAGCAGGAGGAACTGATGACCCTCATTGCAATGGGGGGGCAGGGGAGGAGCACCTTGAGTGTCCAAAGTGACCACTGAGTGCCTTTTGGAGGTCACTGGCAGCTCCTCTGGGGACAGCAAAGGACACACAGAAAATGAAGCACAGCTGAAATGTTTCAGCAGGAAAGCTTCTGCTTGCCCATGGTCTGAGGTGCCCTCTCTGTGCAGGGCATTGGAACTGCAGTGGGGAGGGAGAAGCTTGGCCTGTGCTGATCACCTGAATTGCTCTGTGTCTGATCCCACTTTTAGGCATGGATTGCAAGCCCCAGGAGCACATCTGTGGCTCTGCAGTTCAATAGTTTATGCATTTACATCTCTGATCTCTCAGGTTTGCAATATGTTTATTTTGATTCAATTATAATCCTACTTTTACTTCTAGTTACACATCACCATAAACTGGGAATTAGAAATGGTACGAGCTGCAGTTAAAATGTTTAGACACAAAGGGAGTTGGAGCATTAAGTATCCATTTGCATATCCAAAGGTTACATCAAGTGCATGCAAGGAACATTTTCATCTTTACTTTTGATATTTGATACATTAAATATCAAACTCGGCCATACTTCCATCATCCTCTACGAATTTATTTGGTTCATACTGGTCGAGGTGGGGCAGCACTGCCTGGTTATTCTGGAGCTGCCCCAGAACTCCTCCAGCAGCACTGGAACAGAAGAACAGAGGTGAGAGGGCTTTGTTTGCCACGTTAATCCCCTTTGGATGGACCAAGCAGGGATCGGAGGCATCTCCAGAGCGACAAGGGAGGGGTGTAAACAGCGCTTGCTCAATTGGTTTCTGTTGGGGGAGCTCCTGCCTGCTCTGTTTGCTTTGTGAGAATGCTCAGTGAGGTGCGAACATTCAACAAACTGGGAAACTTTAATGAAATAATTCAACTTCTTTGTTTCTGGGGAAATTTTTTTTTAGCATGGTACAAAAAATAATTCCAAGGGCTGTGCACATCTGACCAATGTATTTCACATGTAAAAGCTTTCAGGAAACTGCTCTAGAAGTGATTTGACAGTAAGTAATATGCTCATGGACAGTTTTAAAATGGAAAGAAGTACTAAATGCATGGAATAGATTATTCATTAGCCATTACCTACTTCTATGAGGTGGCTGCTGGTAATTCCCATCACAGTTCTGGATTTCTCAGCAGGTCTGGCAATCTTCCTCGTGGTACCCAGTAAATGGAGTTAATTGCGCTGCCTGTTCTCTGGTTTGTTTTCCAAAGTGCATAAATACCTTTGGTATTAAAGGCAATATTGAGGTAAACATTTGTGCTGTGATTAAATACCATTGTGGCACCAGAGAAACACTTCACACTTCAGCACTGGCCATGTGAGGACTGGAGGTTTTCTCTTTTTTAGGTTGATTGTGTTTCAGAGCAGAGGGTGCTGGGTGATGACTCTTGAACCAAGTCCACCTGGGCTCACCCTGCTCTCCTCCATGCCCAGCCCTGGTGGGTTTTTCGGATTTTTGTCCAAATAACTGCTCAGCCTCTGGGCTGCAGCTCCTGGTGGAGCTGAGCTTCATATCCCCTGGCTGTGTCCATCCCCAGCAGCTCCCAGCAGCTCACCAGGCTGGCACTGGCAGGTTCTCATTCAGGATTTGGTTGCAGAGGTGGAATCACAGATTCCCTCAGTGAACAATCCCCCTGGGAGCATTGACCACAGCTGGGTGCTGTAGGGGTGCATCTCAATAAAGGTTAACAAGCAGATCACAGACCTTAAGAAACTTTTTGTCATTCTTTTGTGTAAGCTTTTGTGAAGTATTTTCATCATGCTCTGAGCTGGGCTGATCATTGCTGCTTCATATTGACTTGGAGGAGCCTTAGGAGACTTAACGAGCACCTGCCCCAGGAACCAGACCCAGGGCTTGCACAGCTGCTCCCTGTGCCAGAGATGGGATCCTTTAGGTGATTTACTGTCATCTTTTCTGCCTAACTGACCTTTGTATGGAACTCTTGAATTTGTAAGATGAATTTGTTTATCTGGACTAAGCAGCACAGGTAGCTGTGATGTCAAGAGCTTTAAAGAGTGGGAACATCTCTCTTGGAGAGGCTGGGGAGTGCAGGGCAGCCTTGCTCCAGTGAGGACAAGGTCCCTTATTCATGCAGGATGGAAAGGAGATGGAAAAAGAGAGGCCAAGCCCATAACAGCAGCCAGAAGGAGCTGCTCTGCAGACCGTACCAAATTTGGCATCAGGAAAACATCAGGAGAATGCAGTTTGTTCTTTGTGGTTAAAAGCTACAGTGCTAAAAAGTGATTTTTGCTATTCATTACAACCATGTTTAGATTTCTCATGGTGGCTTTTTGAAAGGATATTTTGTTGTATTTATGAGACAGATGTAATTACAAGAAAACTGTTTTGCTTGTGTCAAAACTGTCAGTGACCATCCCTGAGTGGAAGGCAAGTGCTTGCATCATTACCAGCATTTGTGGACAAACATCTGTGGGGGGTTTTCCTTTACTTCTTCTTTTGAAATACATAATGGTAAGGGAAAAAGACATTAATTGGAGTTGCAAGATGAAGGGGTGTGGACAGTGTGAGTTCTGGGTCCTTCTGTTCCTCTGACTTCGGCAGAGGTTCCTCCTTTGTTTATTGGAGCTCTGGGGGTGAGAATGTCACATCCACTGCCTGTGTATTGCTGGTTATTTTTAAACAATGGGGAATGGGGAAGACTTTGTGGGGCAATGCTGACAGGACCTGAGTAGAGCAGCACAGAGGCCTCAGACACCAACCAGGGCTCCAGCTTGGTGGTTCCCACTGCCCTTGAGATCCTCTGCAGAGACAGAAAAATGGGTGTGAGGAGGTGGCATCACTGTGTGAGGCTGTCTCTGCTAATTGAGGGACCTTACTCCACCTTGGTAGCAAGTTGTTTGATAAATCCTGAATTTCTTCTCTTTCTGGAAGGTTCTGTTACCCAGCTGTTCCAGGTAACCTGAATGAACACGGAGGGAGCTAAAGGTTGAGACAAGAGCTCAGCACCAGGGAAAGCTGAGAGTTTTTTGTCCCACTGAAGTCACTCTGTGACTCCATCTCACCCTACAGGCACCTTTGCTCATCAGGACCAAAAGCAAAAAATCACAGAACAGTTCTGGTTAATGAGATTGGGAGTTTGTCCCTAATCCCATCCTCACAGACACCCCATTAGGGCTGCAGACAGAGCTGCAATGGCTGTGCCATGATGAAAACCCCTGGCACCACTGGTGGCACAAGCTTGTGGGATTTATTACCTCCTGTGAGGATCCTGTTTGTTTTTTCCTATGGAAATCCAAGTTTATACAAAGGCCATGGGATGGAACCTGCACGCCTTTATTATTACTAATAGTGGCTGAGAGTGCAGATCCAAATGATGCATAACATTTTTTTTAAAGTAAACCATAAGCCAAGTTAAATGAACTTTAAAAGTGAACATGATTCATAACAGATACCATTTTAAAACTGACCAGACACAGCAAATGTAAATTCTGTCCTTTTAACTGTAAAATGTTTAAGCTTATTTGCAAAGGAGTTTGAAAAATTAAAACCATACCTTGTCTGTGTTTCTCCAGCCATGGAGAAACATCAGAGTTTGCATTTGAAAGGATGGCAATACAAACTGTAGAGACAGGCTGGATGTCTACTTGAATTATCCTGCTTGTTGAGGGGAAGTCTTAAACTGATGATCACATATAATCTGTAATGTATTAAAAGCATATTCTTTATTGTAGCCCCCATATTACATTTCAAATACATTTCCATGGAATGTTTTCAAATGTCATTTAACATTATTTCTATTTTCATTGAGATGGCATGTGTCCCCTCAACACTCATCTAGAGCTTTATTATTATGATTCTTTGGACAGTTTAAAGACATGAGATCACTTTTTGTGGTTTTGTGTGCCTCCCACTACCTCTGTTGCTGCCTCAGTGCTGATGCCAGCTCCACATCCCCCCAACAGTTTAACTCCATCTCCTTGGCCTCTATAGGTTCTGTTACAGTCGATCAGAGCTTCGGCTAACTTAAATATTTAGGCAATCCATAAAAACTGTATCTCAAACAAACATTTATTGTAACCATCGTTAAGGAACAGAGCTCTGGCTTCCATTCCAGCCTCTCTTTTCCAATTGTGTTTTGCTTTACTGGGCTTTTTTCGTACCCCCAAAGTGATTTCTGTCACCTGCAGGGTGATTTTTCAATAAGAGGGACTTTGAAGAAATTGTGTCTTGAAAAGCCAGAAGTTAACAAAGCATTTGCAAGTGCAAATAAACGAGAACCTGAAATGTGTTCCAGAATTATCCCGAGTGTTCGTACTCCAGCAGCAAAACTGAGTTTTGTATCTTCACCAAAAACAACCCCTGAGAAATAGGAATTCTCAGCACTGAAGGCAGGCCAAGAGTGGGAGCTGGGCTGGAGCTTCCTGAACTCAGAGAGGTTGGAGATGTCATTAAAGCACTTAAAATCCAAGGGCTGCTGTGCTGAAAGGGGAGACTTCAAGGAAACCTCACCTGAACTGATTTAATTCAGCTTTTACTCTTCAGGAGCTGAGCCTGAGCCTGTTTGCTGGCTTGGCTGATTCATCTGACTAAGCAGAGTTGAGGCACCTAAAGAAGAGGGTGGCCAGGCCAAGGGCAACATCCTGGGCTTGTTTGCCTTCACTCCTCTCTCACTGGGACAGTGGAATTTAGTGGAAACATCCCAGATATTTAACTGACAAAGAAAAGAAGCTGCTAAGGTATTCAACAGAATCCTCACCATTAATGGATTTAAAGCACTGCTCTTTTGAGTGATTTTTCTGGGATTGCCTGAAGACTGTCTGGAGACCTTCACTTAAATCCAACTCCAACAGCTTTTGTTCAATTATGTGATTCAAGCAGTAACTCCTGGAGATGTGTGTGCTTAAACCCTGTATTTTATTTACAACTGAAGGCTTGGGAGAGTTCCTAAAGCTCTTTTCTTGTAACTGATGGGTGCTCAGATACTTCTGCTTTTGAAGGAAGGCACCTCATCTTGACCAGCTTATAAAAAAAATGAACTTTCTGATCATAAAAGTGCTAAAAAAGAACAACAGCTATACAGATATTCCTGTCTATTGGCTCCTAAAGAAACTTGTGCAGCTTGAGAGCTCAGACCTGTGTGTGCTGCTCTCCCAGAGAGTAAATTACAGATAAATTGGGAAATTAATTCCTTGTCCTCCTGTGCCAGTGAGCCTTGGCAGAGCCAAAGCCAGTGCTGTGGCTCTCCCCACAGAATAATGTTAATGAATAAATCAGGATTAGTTTTATCAGCAATATCAAAGTGACCTGGTCTGGTTGAGGAGGTCCCTGCTCATTGCAGGGCCAGTCAGACCAGGTTTAAAATGTCCCTTCCAACCCAAACCATTCTGTGGTTCTGAGATTCTGTGGTTCTGTTGTTTGATTTTTGTGCACATTTATTTATGAAGGAGAGGGATTCCATTCAGAGTTTCTTGTCCCTGGGTGTAACATCCACCCAGGGCAGCAAAGCTGGGAACAGCCCAGACTTGCTGAGATTTCTGCACATGTGAAATGCTCAATACATCTTGGGCTTCTGAGACCTTCCACTTTTCATTCTTTTAGCTCATATTTCTTGTATTTCAGCATGCCATCTCAGGTGTTCTCTCCCAAGAAGCCTTTATTCCAGGTCATCTGACTGTTCCAGGAGCACTTGGACAAGAAAAAAAACACGACAGTCAATTAAAAACCAATTTTTTGGCTCTGGTATCATTAATCAAATGCACAAGCAGCCCCAGCACTGACACCTGGCAGGGTTAATGTTTAAGACCTGTGGCAATTACAGCTCCCCTGAAAATGGCTTGGCCAGCAAGTCACATAAAAGCCTGTGATTATGAAGGAAATGGGAATTAGCAGAAAAAAATTAGGGAAACCAGTTGAAATAGACTGGTAGCGAGGAAGGGAGAGAAGAATCTGACTGATTGGAGCTCCCCTGGGGAGAAGCAGCAGGGTCTAAGGGTCACTCCTTCACTGAATTAGTGGTGTCTGTCATGTGAAACCAAAATAAAGCAGCATCAGAAGTAAAAGATTTTCTTTAGAGAAATTGGACTCTGTTCTCTTGCACCTTCAGCCCAGGGAGGCCAAGTGCAGAATGCTGGGCTGAATTTTACTCTCCTAATTCAGCCATAACTCTTTTCTCTCAAATATCCATGAATATGATGCCCAGAGATTCGACACAGATTTTTTTTTTTAGCAATGAACAATTCCAGGATTACACACAGCCACCATTTCCATCAGCTCCTTGCCCTGTTTTGCATCTTTGCACTCCCCAAAAGTTACACAGCTGGAGCAAACACAGCTTGAATGAAAGCTCCTGTGGTTAGAGCAGAGTGCAAGACATGTGTTTCCCCTCTCTGAAGAACATTAGCTGGGTGCTCTCTGTGCCAGATGCAATCATACCTGCACAAAAACTCTGCTGAGTAAACAGCACTTTAAACAAAGAACTTGGACTGTTTGAAGACAATTTATTTGATATCAACTGCTGGAAAAGCCTTAGGGCAGCTGAAGCAGCTCCTCATTACAAGTGTGGGCCCATAATCTTAGTTTTATGAGCTTAATTTGGTGTCAGGATAATATTGAGAGATAAAGAGTGGCCTTGCTTCCTGCTTGGCCTAAATTCCAGTGTTTCACCTCGAAGTGTTTCTCTGCTGGGTCCATGACATGGGTGACTCCTTGTGAGCTCTGTTACAACTCCCTCACAGGGCTGCAAAGTACAATTAGCCTCTGATTTAATGCTGAATTACTTGGAATTGTGGTGTGCTTTAAAGAGCAAGCAATTAATTTCAAATTGTAGGACCAGTTCAGTGGTGATGAAGAAAACAAATGATGAAAATGCCAAGCTGTGGTAAATGAAATGCTGAGAAAGCTCTGAGGCAGTGCCAAATGACTGGGAAAGTTCTGGGGTTTGGGTCCAAACCACGGTCCTGCAGCTTCGGTGCTGCAGGAGGGAAAGCTGCTTTAAGGAGCACAAACATCAGTGGAGCAGAAATCCCCAAAACCAGGACGGTCTTTAAGGTGTCTCCAACCCAAACCCTTCTGTGATTCTGTGGAATGGTTCACTTTGACTACACAATAAAAATCAGGACGGAAAGAAGGGATGGTTATGCAGCCTAAATGAAAATACAGCAGAGATTTTCTGCTTCCCAAAGGAAAATCATTATCCCTATTGTTTGTTATAATTAAAAGAGAGCCTTCTTTGTCTCATTGGAGAGTCAGTTTTTGTAAAGCTCAGAGTGACTGAGATGACAGAGTAGGGAGATTCCTGGAAGGTGTTCCCAGGTGGAATAGCCACTCTGGGAAAGGGAGGTGGCTGTGCTGAGCAGTCCTGTCCTCGTGACCTCCCCTCGTGGAGAATCCTCATGGCATTTCTGTGAGTTCCCAACCCTTCAGAGCTCCCAGCTCAGCTCAGCTCTGTGTTCTCTGGATTCTCAGGGTAAGCATGTTCTTTGTATCCATGGATAGCTTCATTTCCAGACCAAGGAGTGAAGCAGAGACATTTCAATGTCATTCAGTAGTAAGAAGCAACTTCCCAGTGTGCCTAAACTCGGCTTTGAGATAAATCCTGCTCCCAAACCTAAAGAAAAGGGAAATGAGATCTGAGGTCTGTCTGCACGATGGCTTTGGCAGGTCCTGAGTGAGGAACACTCAACATCCTTCAGCCTCTGAGTCCATCCCCCTGAAGTGGGAACCAGGCAAGGAACGGCAGAGAAAGGTAAAGAACTTACTGAGAAATATGTCTGGGAAGTGGTGGTGGTGCAAGGGGATTTTCTGCCCTTTCAAAATGGGTAGTAGATTTAAAATAGTGCCCTGGTAATGCAATTGGTGCTAAAATCCTCGTGTTCCAACTGCAGGAATATATGGATGTTTATATACTCAGACAATATGTTGTATTATGCATTATGAAAAATACGAATCAATGGAAGAAGACATTTAAATTAACCCCAAACTGGCTATTTTCTTGTGTATTTAAAACATCTGGTCTAGAACAATGCCATATTCTGCATTTTGTGTGTCTCAGCACGCAGCCTGCTTTTCACATTTCAGCTGAATGTCCTTACAGTAAGCACAGTTCATTCTGGAAAGGGAATGTTTGGGGTTTTCCCCTTTTTATTATTCCCTATTATTAATAGGAGGCAAATGGACTTTGGGCCAGGCCCTGTAAGAACTGACCTTATTTCCTGATATCCTGTTTAGCTAAAATGACAGTAATGCTTATTATTGCTTAAAGGAAATGTGCAGACTTGGACAGCAGGTAAAATACTCAAAAATAATAAACTATTTTAATCAAGATCCTTCTTTTTCTCAGTCTTTCATGGTTCAGTACAAATGTGTCAACTGATTTCATATATCACTTTATTAGACAAAATATAGATAGCAAACTGATACTTACAATGGAATAGAAATAACAAATCCTATCTATTAACTGAACTGAGCCTCAATGATTCAATGCTTGAGTATTGCTTCCAGTCTTTAACTTCCATGATATTCCTGCTGGAATCTTGTTTGCTTTTTAAATATATTGTTGAGCTTTATGTTGATATCTATTCCAGATGTTTTCAAGTTCTGCTAATTTGTTTTCCACATGATACCTCCTTACAGAACCATTTCACTTGTACTTATTGCAATTGTATCTTCTAGCTGCATTCCCTTCTGGATGTCACATTTTTCTTCCACCATGATAGGTTTTCCCACTGCTTCTGCAATTTATTTCTGTATTTCCATGGCAGTGTCCAGGTGTATTCAAAGTGGGGTTCATATGCCTGCTGGAATTTACAGGTTGAGATCTGCAATTGCAAGCAGGCTGATGAAGTTCGTCAATTTTGGAAAATGCAATCAAAATTAAACTTCAGTTTTAGAAACAGAATTAAATAGGCTTTAACTGTAGCGATCAATCTTACCTCATCCTATGGATCCAGCAAATGGATCTGATATTATTGTAAATTCTGTGAGTAGCTGAGGGGATTTAAACCTGCACTTGCACACTTTGCTGTGCTGTACTCACAATATCTTTTGTGGCTGTATAAGACACCTGGCCTTTTTCTGATACATTTTATAGAGCAAAATAAGAGAAAAGGATCACAGTACCTGCCCAGATCCAAACATTTCTGTATTCTGGGACTTTTTAACATCCAAGCCTACACCTGAATTCCAGTTTTGCACTACTGGAACATCCTCAGTGTCTACTAATACATTTTTCTTTTTTTCCAGCTTCTTTCTTTATTTGCAGCTTCTTCAGTTTCTTCTTTCAGGCATCGTGCTGCTCTAAACCTTGGAATTATTAACCCCCCTAAGAGACTGGCAATAATTGAGCCAATGTCAGCACTGAGAGTGAAGGCATAGCTGGGGATATCCCTCAGTACTCACTGAGAAATGTAAAACACCCCTGGAAATTGTGGTGTTTGTGTCCAGCACCCCCTGGCAGCACCAAAGCTCAGTCCCTGCACTCCAGGAGCCCAGCCGGAGTTACTGGGATTGGCTGGGATTTACTGGATATTACTGGACTTTGTGAGGGAGGCCCTGGGGAGTCAGAACTCTGCTTTGGGACAGCCAGGAATGATCAAAGTCCTGCTTTCGCCTCCCTTGTGCTTTCCCTGTCTCTCAGCACGGGGTCTGTCCCAGCCGATAACGCGGGTGATCCGTCGGGAAAACACCGAGCTGTTAATTTGAAAATTGGTCCTAAAGATAAATTGGGCTGGAGAAACACGTCCAGTAATTAACTGGAGCAGGCAGCGGCTTTCTTGGCACGGCTCAGTGTGGTTTCCTCTTTCTGTGGTCTCTGCTAAAGAAAACTCCTCTGTAATTGCAGGTTCAGGCAGTGTAAATAACACAAATAAAGCCACCCCTTTTTGTACAGCTTGGAGCTCTGTAGGGTCCTGTTATCTGCTGTGGAGACACATCCTAAACTTACTGACATTCTTCTGCAGGAAATTGGTATCATTAGGTAATATAAAAACTATACTTTAGAAGGATACTTGGGTTTTTAACAGAATTACATTTATCTGTATATTCATCTTTAAATGACATTTAGTGTTTCTGAAAGAGAAATAATTACAAATTAAAATAGAAGGTCACAAACAGAAATGAAGTCCCTAACAGAGATACGAAATTTAAGTAAATTTGTCTCCATGGCAACTCTTTGGGAAGATTTCCAGAAAGAAAATATTTATTTCCTATTTTTTACACACTGTACCTTATATCTACTACAATGTGTTTCAAGGAGGAAAATTTTTAATCAAGAATGACAAATCCGTATTTCATTTTGAAAATAACCTGAATACTTAACTTTATTCAGATATGTAATAATGTTTTTCTTCTATGCAAATAATTTAGTACTATAGTAAATATGAAATTTATACAAACCCCAAGGCACCGGGCACTGATCAACCCCTGTAACTACTAAAGAAAGCATTTCACTTCAAGGTTTGCAAAACAATCATAAATTGGCTGGACAGAGTCACAAATTGCTTTTCAGTTGTGATCAGCCTTCCCTAATGAATTTGGACTTCCTAAAACTCGTCAAATTGAATTTGTATGGGTGATGTTTCTGTGAACTTCTCAAATGCTCACAAATAATTGCACTTGGCAATGGATCCTTTGAAAAGGGATTGTGTTACCTTTTGGAAAAACTCAGCTTGAACTGTGCAAACTTATTGGTGAAACATGTAATAGTCCTGCAGAAGATTCTGTTTCTGGAGAATCTTGGCCTTTTTGTACTCAAGGGCTGCAGTTTTTCACTTTGGTGCCTCTCTGCAGCCAGGCCTTGTGAAATTAATGGTGTATTTTTGATTTAGGGGAGTTTATAAATCACATCTTTCAGATTCTTTATTGTACAGTGCTCTTGGGTGAGTTGGACTATATAAAACTACAAAATAGAACTCATTATCAGCCTTTTCTCTCTTTTAAGGACTCAGAGACCTGCTTTATATTCACCTCACTGCTCTCAAAGTCACATCCTTGTGCACTGCAACAGAGTTTATTTCAGATTATTTCACTCTGGTTCTCTCTTTTTTCGTAACTCATTATGTGAATAAAACCAAAATCAGTGAAATAACAGAATGGAATCAATTCCCCCTCTGTCCCTGTGCCATCTTTTGGGAGAGGACAGTTTGGACAGTTTAGGAGAGGATAGTGGTGGTGGAGGGTTTGAGGAGACTGACACCCAGCCAGGCTGAAACTGCCTGCAAGGCATGTTCCTTTAATAGACTGCCTTAAAATACACCTGATTAAGTGTTAAATAAATGGGTATTAAATCCTTGCAGGGTGTTTGCCATATGAATTCTGTATCCTCCTCTCTGGGGATTAACAAATTCAGTGGCTTAAAGCAGAGAGGCTCTGTAAATACAGCCCATAAATTACCCGTGGTCTTTTGGGAATAGCCCAGACTGCAGAGGGACACCCAGCCAGGCAGGATAGGCAGCACGAGGCTTTTCCATTGCCTGAGCACCTCGGGAATGCTCCAGGTGTGTCTGAGCTGGGGCTCCTCAGCCCCTGGGCATGAGCTGCCCTGAGGGCCATCCTGATTTCATCCTGAGTTTTCGGCCCTTACAGATTTCTTCTTGCCCCCATACCCTAAAGCTAAAATCTCTTTTCCTCCCCACAGACTCTGGGAGTGCATTTCTTCTCATGGACCACCTGGATCCTCTCTGCCCACACCTTGGTGTGCTTTTCCTGCTCTGAGTTGCATCACCAAGCCTGGTGCCATGAGCAACTACACTCACAGGGCAAGAAATGGCTTTTAATATTAAATTGGGAAAGGCTGCCCTAATAAAGCAGCATGTCATTTTCCCCCCTCTCTTTTCTAATGTAGCTAAATTCAAATTAATGCTCTCGATTTACTCTATGTTGGCATAACTTACATCATGGTTAAATCTCATATTTCCTTCAGTGTTGTGATCTGATCTACATTGCCACATGCACGTGCTACACATTATGAATAAAGCTTTAAAAAGCCTCCTTTTACAGCTGTTTATGTTATGTGATTGAGCTCTGGTAGATAGAAAATTTGCCAGGACTAAAGGTTATTACTGGCTGTTCTGCAGCTAATATTGCCTAGAACTAAAGCAATTAGGCTTGACAAAATACGAGCTGCTTAAAAAAATGCACCCTTGAAAGTTGGGCTTGTAATGGAACTTGATTTAATACATGCTCCTGACGTGGGGATTTTAATTAAAAGGAGGAGAGAAAAATTGCTGCTCTGCTAAGATGGGAGTCTAGGCGAGGTTGTGCTGCAGGTCAGCAGAGCAGAGATGGTTCTGTAGCAAAAAAATCCCTGAGGGGATGGGGTGGATCATGGAGCAAGGATGGATTCTGGATGGAACAGTAATGATCAACATAAAGCTGTGGAAAATAACCAGTTTTGTCATTGTATTGTTTCCTCCTGGGCCACAAGAAATGCTTTTGCAGGGGATCACCTTCACTATGAGCAGCAAGTCTGGGCTGTGAGTGGCTGCCATGCATCAAAACCCACAAATTTCCATCCTTTATTGCAAGGCTGCCATACATCAAAACCCACAAATTTCTATCCTTTACTACATGGCTGTCACGGAGAGGGTGAAAAAAGTGCTGTAGGATTGTCCAGAAGATTCTCACCCATCCTTCTGCAAGTGAGCCTTGACTCAGAATTCCAGTTTGCACCAGAGGTGTCTAAAATACAGATGTGTGAACACTTCATTCTTCTCATTTCTCTGGCCAATCCCAGAAATTTTGGGCTGAGTTGGATCATTTTGAGTCACTATGTAATGAGACCTGTTTCGTTTTCCCAGCAAAATGAAAAACTAAGCCAAAAAACTGGAAACAAACCAATCCAGAATGCTTAGTTCAGAAAAATAATGCACTTAATCTGATTATTTTTATCTTACATTTAATTCATAATTAAATAAGCTTAGTCTGAAGACATTATGTTGAAACACAAATGGTATTTGAATAAAAATGGTTTTTTCTTCTCCTTGGAATTGTGGAGGCTTTTAGTTTTATTTTTGGCACAAACTCTTGCCTGAGTTTGGTAATCCTTGTACCTGGCTTAGATTTAGGAAGGGTTTTGCCAGCTTCATTCACATAACCAAGAGGCTATTACCCCATTAAGACATTCCATATTGGTGTTGGCATTCTTTAAATTGTATTTTACCAACGCTCTTGCTTCTCTCAGTCCTCTGGGATTTAATTTTCAATTGTCAGACACTGATAAATGGAGGAAGATGCAGTATTTCTAATTCTCTGCCTTTTTCTGTACTGAGAATGAACCAAATGTCTTAGAAATAAATACTTGGCTAAATGCTCTGAGTTCTACATTCTCCATCAGGTGATAGCTCAGCACAGCTTGGTTAAACACAACTGCAATGTAGTTGTGCTTATCTCTGTAAAAAGCTGTTTATTAATCTATCAATCAGAACATTTTCAATGGAAAAGGAATTTTTATGTATCCAATGAGGAGCAAAACTACAACTGAGCATTCTCATCAGAAAAAAACCCTCAGATATTGAACATTTGTGATTAATCCAGAACAAAAAACCCCAACAAGACGACATTTTTCTGTGCATCTTTGTGGTTTTATTGGAAAATGCCCTTCAGTTTAATGCTACAAGACTGGCCTGGTGGTTGAGAAATGCAAATAAAGCCATAGAAGCATACAGCAATTACATTAATAAATAATGTAATTAATGTAATAATGCTGACCTGGGGAGTACAGCAATGGACCAAAAGCAGTGAAAATTGCTGTACTGCTGACAAAAACGTATGATGTGGCAGAAATCTAGAGTAACAGAGCCAAGAGAAATCAGGAGGTACCAAAGTGGATCTTGTGGGAGCTTCTCAGAATGTTCTGCTGTGATGCATTTTGGGGCTGTTGATGCCAAGGTTTTCAATCAAATCTCTCTGTTTAACAACAACAACAAAAAGGAAACATTTCCATGCTCTGGAATAATCTTGCTGGGAGATGTTTCCAGGAAAAGCTTTGTTTACATCTCCTGTCACACTGGCCTGCAGAGAGTGCCCCTGCAATGATGGACAGATCTCATTTACTGAAAATGCTTCAGAGTGTTTGACAGACACTTCCAAGAAGCTAGAAGACTGAAAATTATGTGAATGGCTTCACAAGAGGAAGGCCACAGAAAGCCTCAAGGTTTTTTTTTTATTTAGAATTCCAGCGAAGCATAAAGAGTAGAATTATTTGTATTTTGCTGCATTTTCTAAACTGCATAATGCAGCCATTCTTTCACTCCTTAAAGTTGTCATTTTACTATCCAGTTCAGGGCTGCAGTGGTAACATATTTTCCAAAGGTCAGTTTTCCAATTATAATCCAAAATTTGATGTTAATATTTTTTCTTATGGCCATGTTGTAACCGCATTCTGTTAATTTCATAAAGATACCATTTAGCTGAGGTAGGTGGTATTCTGGGCATAGGAACAGTCACCTAATGTCAACAGTGAGCAGTGACTGTAACTACTGACTTCCCATCATTTGCAAAAAGTATTTTCCCAAAAATTATAGCATGTAGAACCAGACAGCATCCAAGTCTCTCACTGGGAAATGACAGAGATTTTCTTATTGCTTTATATATTCCTGAATACTTTTAAGTCTCATTAGATTTTGCAGGCAATCTTACACACTCTATAGTGAATATCTGAGATAAACTTGTTTGTCAAGTCCTAAAACCAGAGGTGAGCAGCAATAATTTGGTATTTTTATCTTTTCCTTTTCCATCTCCCTCAACTCAAACATCCCTTCAGAGAGAGTCACCATGGAACCACCACAGAATTAATTCAGCTCATTCAATCATTACAATTGGGATAAAAGATCATATTTTGTGCTTTACTCAGTGCTGGTTTTCAGGGTCTTGCATTCTCTGTACATTGTTTGCAGTAAATTCATTATTTACCTACTCTGGCATATTTCAACACAAGCTGAATGCTCCAAACCACCCAAGACACAACCTCAGCAGACATGTAGAATTCCTTAATTGGCTTTGGGATAAGGAAAGATCCCTAAAGCTTTCTTGTTCCCTGCAGTCTGCACTGGGTTTTAAAGCATGAGCCACAAGACCCTGCTCTTTCCCCTTGCCCTGGAGCCAGAGCCCATCCCCTGGGCAGGGTGGGCACAGCTTTTTGGGTGATGGAGCAAAGGCAGCTCCCTCGCTGTGCTCCAGACAAGGGGAGAGCTGGGTCTTCACTGATCAAACCCTGCTCGTGTTCCCCTGGCTGGAAATGAACAGCAGCTCCTGGTGCAGCTCCTCAGGCACATTGCTGCTGAAAGCCCCACTTTCCTGCAAGCTTTTGGGGAGTTCATGTCCAAATATTAGGAGAAGCAAATATTTAAGAGGGAAGGAGGCAGGTGAGGGTTGCCAAGGCAGGTGAGGGTTGCCAACCATGTCAAAAAGAATGGGCAGCTGAATGGGCACTCACCATTTGTGCAGGTCACCAAAAAACCTCTAATTGCTTGCCTCATTTTTCTGGTTTTGAACCGTGCTAGTCTGAGGAAGAAAGAATGAGGAACTGTGAAGGGTGGAGAAAGCCTCAGGAATTTTGTCTCTTTGGTCACTTGCTTTTGTACATCACAAATGTACCACAGGAGGCAGCAGGAGAACTTATTTTTATTTGTTCTTCAGGACACAGAAATGCCCCTTGCTCCCTCCATGCTCTGTTCTGAGAGCAGAATTTTCAAGTAAGAAATATTTTGAAAGAATTCAGTACTCTCCTTTTGTTTTAATAATCATCATTTCTTTTAATAATTTCACTATATTTCTAAATTTCAGGAGGAGGAATGACTTTCTGGAATTCATCTGGTGTCATCTGATATTTCAGACATAACTGGTGTGTGACAAAAAGGAAAACTTTTTCATCCTGTGAAATTACTGAGTATTTAACTTGGGGATTGGGATTTTAAAAGGAATATATGTTAAATATGCACACAAATTCATATTTTTGCAATTATTCTTATTTTTAATTTATACTTACAGCAATTTCTTGAGACTATTTTTAGTGAATTATTACTACTTTCCTTTTTTCTTGTATCAATTTGGAGCAATAACAACTCTGCATGGAAAATGTCACAAAATAAAACCAAAAACGAAATAAAAATGAAATCCTGAGCTCATTAAAATTAATGAAAAAGCTCAAGTGAAAACACTGCAGTCAGAATTTCACCTTTGGATTATTTGTTCTTGACATTTTTAAAATTCCTGCTCAAAGATACTCTGAAAAACCTGAGCATTTCAGCCAGGAAAGCTTTCCAAACACTTCAGGAGGAAGCAGAGCCTTCCAAAGAGCCTGGGCTGTGCTGGATTTCAAATAATGGCAAATTGTCATCAATAAATACGCAAATAATGGCACATTAACATCAATAAATACCCAAATAATGGCACGTTATCATCAATAAGTACCCAAACAATGACACATTGCCATCAATAAATACCCAAATAATGACACATGATCATCAATACTCAAACAATGGCATATGACCATCAATACCCACATAATGGCACAGTATCATCAATAAATACCCAAATAATGGCACATGATCATCAATACCCAAATAATGGCACATTGCCATCAATAAATACCCAAATAATGGCATGTTATCATCAATATCCAAATAATGGTACATTGCCATCAATAAACACCCAAAAAATGGCACATTGTCATGAATACCCAAATAATGGCACATTTTCGTCAATACCCAAATAAAGGCACGTTATCATCAATAAATACCCAAATAATGGCACATGATCGTCAATATCCAAATAATGGCATATGATCAATAAATACCCAAATAATGGCACGTTATCATCCAAAAAATACCCGAATATTGGCACAGTGTCATCAATAAATACCCAAATAGTGGCACATTGCCATCAATACTCTTTATCATCAATAAATGCCCCAATAATGGCACATCACATAATATTCGTTCTGCTTCTCAAACAGCTCCACCTCCCATTTTAAACCTGCACAGCCTCCTCTCAAGTAATGTCAAATTCTTGCTCTTGATATGGACTAGGAAAGCTTCTTCTGATGTGTTAACACCTTCTGAATCCTGCTCAGTAAATAAATATTTGGCTCAGCAGGACAAATTCCATTTTCCAGCATTCCCTGTGCTTTCATTTATTGTGCAGCAAAATGAAGGCAAAAGAGTAACTTGCCTGAAATACCAATTACTGGAACTGAGTCCATCTGGTACAGGAAAGGGGTGTGGAGTTCTTTCATCTGTGCAGTGTGTGATAAATCATGCACAGAAATGCAGAAATCATAGATAAAAACATGACTTATTTTAAGAAAGAAACATTGCATTTCATAGTGAAATATTGAATATTAAGCTTAAAAGCATTTCAGAAAAATAAGTATGAATCAACAATGTGACAGCTGGAGAAATTTTTAAAGGTACCATAACCTATTTCCAGTCCTTCCTAACTTTATGCAGTCATGTCATAAAATACAAATTTCATTTAATTTCTGCTGGATATCCAGCTGTGCCTTCCAAAAACCATTAAGAAGATTTTTTAAAATAAATTACCAAGTGCTTTCTGCATCGTTGGTTTCCAGTCTTCCAGGACTGTTAAATGCAACCCTGAGTAAATAAGGTCGAGTAAAGAGGAGGTTTCTTAAGGATCAAATTTTACACTTCCCCTTTCGTGATCCTAGAAGTTGGTCTGAAAGGTTGACACCTGTATTTTAATTGTAATTCCTTTGCTCACATGGCATTATCTCAGCAGCTGTTCCCAGCTGTTATCAGACAGAGCTGCCTGAGGTAATGGAACTGCAGTGACATTCTGGGGGTAGAATTTCTGAAATGCTTTCTGTTGCAAGAATCTGTGTTTAGCATGAGAATTACGGAATTCAGTTTTTATTACTGGCAGGAATTACCTGTCCATCCACCAGGACCTACCCATGGTTTGAAAGAGAGTGTGAGGAGGTGATGGCTGCTCCTCTACAGGGGGAGTTTAATGGCTCAGTGCTGAAATGGGACCCAAACCTTCCCTGGTGTGGCAGTAAAATCACCCTGGAAAAGCTGTTCTTCAGTGTTTGCAGTGTGACAGAATCATTGGTTTGGGTTTTTTAGTCTTTTGGGGTGCAATCACACACCTGTGCCTCTGAGCCCAGGGCAGGGTGTTCAGGCTGTTCTCTGCTTAGTTTCACTCCTGGCCTGGATCAATTCTGCAGGTGAAGATGTAAATGGAAGCTGGAGATGGGACTGGAAGCAGAGCCCTCCTTGGCTTTCAACCCAAACCTGGCAGGCAATAACAGCTCCTGGCAGTGGAGCAGCCTCTACAGCACTGCTCAATGTTCCCCCCTGTGTCCAAACACCCAAATCATCTCAAAGTGAGCATTTTTCTGTTTCCTTGGTGCGTTGCATTGCCCCAGGTGTCTCTGCTGGGTCACTTGTCCACACAGCAGCAGCTCCACAGTCTGGAAAATTCCTCCTCTGTGTTCCCTGGGAAATCTTGGATTTTGGGGGGGATTGGAGGAGTCCATTTGTTTGTGTGAAATCAAACCATGTCCATCATCACAGGGCTGTCAAGCTCATTTGAAGCCAAGTCAGCAAACCCTGCAGAGCTGCAGTGACAATAAAATTGTTTCATGTTGGGCTGTTTATAAAAGCATCCTGTGAGAATGATTTTTTAGTAGTACTGGCTACTGATGGATCTGACCTTGTGACTCACAGATGAAAAACTCTGCATCTCATTAGGAATTGTTGGACTCATTGTAACTCTCAGGCCTTGGTTGGTTGGTTTTCTGCTTTAATTGGGACAATTAAAAGTACTTTTATTTCTAGTACCATTTGAAGAGCCACAGAATCTTTTAGGTTGGGAAAGAACTCTGAGATCATTGAATCCAATCATCAACCCAGCACTGTCAGAGGAAACTTAACACATTGAACACAGAATAATTTCTCAATTGTTTTAACAGTAGAGACTCAGTTTATCCCTAAGATTAAGATCTATATAAGAACACTGATGTAAGTCCCACACAACATTTGCTGCCTTATGTGTATCAGTGTTTAATAATCCTTATGCATCATTTGCTTCCAATAAAAATGTTTTCAAAGTAAAATACAAACACAAAATTCGTTATTGAAGTTACAGAGTGGTGATTGTGCCTCTCCCATTTGGGGAGTCTGTGCTGGTCCCTGGGCTGAGAGCCCACAGGGCCATGGGAGCTGGAGGCTGGTGAGGGGCACCTTCTCCCTCCCCTCCCTGTGCCACCCATCCCATAAATCAGAGTGTTTGAGAGGAGCTATGGCTCATCCTGAGTGTGTCAATAAGGGCAGTGTGGGATGTGCTGTCCCCTGTCCCACAGATCAGCTCCAAAGCAGTGATTTGGGCCCTGTTCGGGAACTTGGAACGATGCTGGGAGGATTAGAAGGGATTTTGTGGGCTCCTCCAAATTAAATTGTTTGGTTCAGCTGCCTTTGCTGAAAGTGTACTTTAGTTCAGGCAGACAATATAATATAATATAATATATCCCACGTTAGCACAAGGTTTGTGTTTGTAGTTAATATTATCTATGCCTGTATTACCATCAAGGCTGCTTTAGTTAAGCTAGTGAGAATACTCACATTTAATTTAAAAAAATGTTACGTGAGCTAAATTTTTTGGTTGTTTCTTCTAAAAATAACTAAAAAGCATCATCCTTTCAGCCCTGAAAACAAACCAAGGGTTGCTTGATGGCCCTTTAGTCACCACCATATGCTTTTTTCCTTAGCAAAGGGCAGTAGGAAATGATTGCATTACACAAGTGGAATTTAAAATGTTGCTGATGTACTTAAGGATGCTCTTTCCTGAGAAGAATCATTATGTATGACCACGCTCTTTAAAAATGTGATTACAACAGTTGAGCAGATGGTAGACACTTGGGGTCAGCTCTAAGGAGATCTGTATTTACAGTGTATTAATAATGGTTTAAACTTTCTCATAAATAGATGTTGATTAATTTTAAATCCATTTGTAGAAACCTAGCATTGCCAGACTATTTCCTGAAACCACAATACAAAGTATGATAAACACCATCCGTTAATCCAGACTAATGTACTCCACACGTTAAAAAAATTCACTAAAAGGATTAATGTAATTTTTCAAACATGAAAAAAACCAGAGTGTATATTTCATATATACTTTGTGTGTTGAATTTTTGACAGTCAACTCTTTTCGTGGATAGAATTATGTATTTTTATCCTTTCCTGTAACATGCTTTCAAGTAATTTATATTTAATTTTATATTCTGTTTGGGATTTCTTTGCCACTCTGTCACACAGCTAGTTCATTCCATTGAGTGGAAAACAGATCAATCCAATCAGGTGAAACAGCAGGAGGAAAATTTAGGAAAAGCCTATTTTAATAGCAAATGGACATAATTTTGCTGGAAATAAATAGGATTAAATGGTGAGACTCAACCTAAGGCATTTTGTAACCCTGCATTTTGGATTTTGGGTCATAAAACAGAACAGGACATTTCTGCAATCCTGACACCTGCTTGGGAGTCCCAGGCTAAAATCTGTACAGCAGAAAGATCCATCAACTCATGTCAGGAGAGTTTTGTGGTGTTTCCAAGGGGGTGAAGAGGCTCAGAGTGGAGATACCCAAAATTTCCCTGTCCATGCACACACAGACCCTTGGAGATGCTTGGGCACCATGGATGGGGCACATAAATGCACACAGAGACTGGGGGTGTTTGTGCTTGTTCATCCAAACACTTGTGCTCAATAACTTTAAATAACTGTCAGAAATTTGAGGGCAATTAGGTTAAAAATTCACCCAACAGCTGATACCACTTCACAATCCACACAAATGTGGAAACCAAATTTGGGATTACAGCAGGATCATTTTATTTCCTTCATAAAAGTTTATGTAAGAGAGAGATGCTCCTCATTGTAGCAATTGTTAAGTACTGGAGAATTTATAGGCCAGAAAGAAAAAATAAATTGATCTTCAATAGGTCTGTGAGCTGTGACAGTCTTGTTATGGTATGAAGTGACTTGCTTTAATATGGGAGCCAGAGGGTGAAGAAATGGGGTTGAACTTTCAGCTTGACTTCCACCAACAAGATTTTGCGCAAAATATTTTGCATAAAGGTGTAGAACTGAGTAACTTGTTATTCATAGCATTCCCTTCCTTTTCATTGTTCCTTTGTTTCTGAAAGAGAAAGCCTTGAAATTGCCCTCTGAGCAGTAAATGTAGAAACTGCAAATTTTGGCAGTGTTTTACACAGGCTGGAGAATTGAAGCATCCTTAGCAAGGGCTTCTAAGCAGTGAGAAAATCATTGGTGTTCGTGCTTGGTTGAAATCTTGTTACTTGTGGACTGGACTTAATGTTCCAAAGTCCCATGTAAATTTATGCCTTAGATCTGTGCTCTACTGAAATAGATAAAACTGAAGAATGAGGGGAAGTTCAGAATGTGTGAAAAGTTCAGGATATCATGACACAGTCCAAGGGAGTCCCAGGTGCCTTAAAAGGTCTAAGAGAGAAAGAAGGACTGAACTTATGTCATTGTGAAGCTGTTGGTTTTGTAAAACATATTAATCTCAATCAGCAAAGCAACTAATACAGATTTTAAAATCCCACTGAATTCAACATGGTCAAAACAGAGTGAGCTTCAGGCTGTGCCTCTGTCCAGCCTGATTTCCAGCTCAGTTTTCTCTGCAGTTTCTCCATGCTCACACATGCTCTGTTTTGGATGGCTGACACAACTGACCAGCATTTGAGTGCAGACATTGCCATTCTCATGTCCATAATTCCTCCTGCTTCTCAAATTCTTTCCAAATTGAACAAATCCCTGGTAATCTCTGCACCCTGTGCTGCACAAATCAAACAATCTCTGCACCAAAGCTGCACTTCCTAAAGCACAATTGTCCCAGCTCCCCAGGAGCTGTGCAGTGCCCCAGCACTGCCCCATCCCTCAGCAGGATTTGTCTCCCAATGTTTTCCAGTGTCACCAAGGACACACCCGTGCCTCACCCACTCCCTGCTGCCACAGCAGCCTTTCCCTGCCTGTCTACTCACTGTCCACTTGTCCTTTCTCAAACTGTTTTCCTACAATGTTGCCAAAAATCTCCTGCTGCTTTCTGGCCGTTGCTGCTCGTCTGCTTCATCTTCTGTGTGCATGACAGAGAATCTTCCAGCAGAGCAGCTCCTGAGTCCTGAGGCCACGATGGCAAAGGGACCGTGGCTCCACAACAGAGAGCTCTGGGACAGGACCTGCAGCTCCTGCAAGGGGCATTTCAGGTCTCCACCATTGCTTTTGAATCGGGAAAATTGAACCCCTTCTGTCCCACTGTCATGAAACTTGTTCTTTGTGTCCAGCCTTTCAAAAGTTTCTCCAGCTTGGGAGAAAAAGCTGTGAATTGCCTTGCACACCCGATAAAAGCCCTTTGCAGTATTTGCTTTATCTGTCACACAGATGAGTTCTGTGTGATACCTGCAGGAGAGGCACTGCTTTGGTTTCATTCTCAGTCAGGTCCTGTGTAAGAATAGAGAGTCCTATTTACCCAAATGCTCTATTTCCTCATATTTCTAGCTTCAGTTTCCCCCCCAACTCTGTGCTTACTTAGGAGTCCAATTTTTTCTTTTTTTAAGAACTGTACTTAACTTCTACATGGAACTCACTGGCTAATCTTTCTAGGTTAAATTTGACTAGATAAGTCAGAAGTCAATTTTTCAGTCCTTAACAAACCTAAATTATTTTGATGCTTAGTAAGGATATTCCCATTTACTCTGAAACATTTACTGAAATACTGAGATGCTGTTCTTGAACTGCCTTATTTTAAAAACTTTCTGAATGCTTGGTGTTAAGTGATTTTTTCTTTTCTTTAACCAATTGCTAATAACAATGCTGGCCTTTCTGTTTGATTTCTCAGCTGACACACTAAAGCACATTCCAGTTCTTTAATTTCCCCAGCATATTTTGCTGTTCTGTACAGCATCTTCATTACTGCCTGATATTTCTGAGCTCATTACTACATAAACCAGCTATGTTAAAACGGTCTGACTGTATTTTTGGAAGCACAGAAAAACAACATTGAGTCCATCAGCGAAATGTTTCATAATGACCTCTGCTGTTACACTTCTTTTGGATCTATTAGAACTGTTTTAAATAGCAAGAGCTGTAATAACAGAATAATAGGCACTCGTGGTAGCTCAGAGCACGCCTGATGCTAAAGAAATTAATTTGCAGGTGTCCTTGATTCCTGAGTGCTTCTCACTGCTGGCACTAAGCAGTGCTTGACTGGAGCATCCATCTGCTGCTGCTGTCTCCAGTGCAGATATTTTTGCAGTACTTAGGAGCACTTACTCCTGCTCTCTTAATGGGAGATGGTGGCAGGAGCGTGAGAAGTTTCAGCAGTTCGCATCTGCTGAAGCAAAATGGAAATGTTTGACTTTCTGCCCAGCACTGCTAAATGGAAAATGGGGATGTAAAAATACTCTTTCCCTCGAAAATGTTCAGTGATGCCATTTCCCAGGATATGTGGGTTGGTTTTTGTTTCTAACATGGGGACAGGGGGGTTTTTGGTGCTGAAATAAGTGTGTTAGAATCAATTGTTTAATGAAGTCAGATGTGAATTGTGACTGGGAAGGGCAAAGACTTGGGTGGCTTCCCAGAGATCCAGCAATTAGAGAGTGACATAATGGCACTTTGATCACAGATTTGTTCTCTATATCCTTACCTCACAAAAATGTGGTGAACAATTCCTTCTAGAGCTTTGAAAAGCTGAATATTAGAGATACACTAAATAATACCTTCTGCTGTTTAATACAGTGAGCAAAAATTACATTTCCATGGGCTTAGGCCTCAGTTCAGCCAAACACTTCAGTTTCTATTTGATTTGATTTGCACCAGTAAGGGTAGCACTTATCAGAGGTGACTCAATTACATCTGGCTCAACTCTGCATCTCAGCTGAAGTTATTAATCTTTGCTACAATATTTCAGCCAGGTTACTGAAGCAATTTAATTAATTTTAACCATTTATGAGTCATGCTGTAACCGCGTGCCATGACTCTGAGTAAGTGTGGTGGGCTGGTGCTACCCAGGAGAAGGACCAGTGAATTTCCCATAAACAAGATGGAAATGCCACAGTCTGGAGAAAGGGCAATTAAAAATAACTGGAGCAGTCTGCACGTGCACAGTTTCTGCCTTTTTTCTGTGCATTTTTTCTGTGTTTTCTGGGGTTTTAACCTTGCTCTCAAACCCTGTAGGTATCTAAAGCTTTTCAGAGTGGCAGTGACTCTGCCCATCACATTTGTCATGGCAGAGGTTCATGTGGTGTGGCTGTGTGCCATGTTTGGGTTCAGACCATGGCCCAGAGCTGCTCCTGGGGTACACAGAATGTTTTTCCTGAATTTGGATTTTTTTCCTGAACTGAGTTTACAAGAAGGCTGGAGAGGGGCTTTTCAGAAGGACACAAAGTGATAGGAGAGGGGTGAATGGCTCTACACTGGAAGAGGAAAGGTTTAGATTTGGTATTAGGAGGAAATTCTTGGCTGTGAGGGTGGGGAGGCCCTGGGACAGGGTGCCCAGAGAAGCTGTGGCTGCCCCTGGATCCCTGGCAGTGTCCAAGGCCAGGCTGGACACTGGGGCTGGGAGCAGCCTGGGACAGTGGAAGGGGTCCCTGCCATGGCAGGGGTGGCACTGGATGAGCTTGAAGATCCCTTCCAACCCATTCTGCGATTCCACGATTCTGTAATTTCTTTGAGCCCCAACACTGAACCAGGAAACTCAACATCCTTTAAGCTTTTCGCCTTTCTGAACATCTGAGTTCGTATTTGTCACAAACTTTTTTGGGGGGCTTGGTTCCTGTTCATTGTGGGTGCATTAGGAAACCTCTGACTGGGAAGAAAGCACAGTTTCTGTCAGGAGGGTGAGCAGCCATGGGCAGCAGCACTGCAGCTCTGCATGAGGAGCAGCTCCCTGTGCCCAGTGCTGGCTCCTTGGCTCTACTTTTGCTTTTCATAGCAAATAACCCTTGGCTGAATAAGGCTGGTGGCTCTGAGGTGGTGACCACACCTGCTAAATATAGCACAGCCCTTTTAGCTGCTCATTAGTAATTTCCTGCACGGGGGATGCAGTGTTGGGATGAAACTGAGGAACATAAATCTGCCTGGCTTTATTAGGATAGGAAAAATCCTGAGTATGTTGCAGCAGAAATTGAGTCTAATGCAAGTAACAGCTGAAAGTGTTCTTTAAATTCCATGGAGATTTGACTTTCAGAACAATTTTGGGGGATCAGAGCACTGTGCAGCCTGAAAGCAAAGGCAAAGCATATGAGTGCCTTCATTGTTGGCCCAGATGGCATGACTTAATTGAATAAAATATCTGTGCTGCCTATGTGTTGATGTCTGACACTCGCCCTGGGCCAGCCTTGCAAATAACTGTGGTTTGCTAACGTGTGGCTTTTCAAACAAAATCTGTATTAGAGCTCATGAGCCATGAGCAGCAGTGTGGCTGGGTTGAGGCACAGGCTGGGCACTGAGGGATGAACAGAGCAAGGCTTGAGGGGAGCTCAGCAGCCTTTGGGAGATGCTACATTTGGGATGGAATGTGCTCACCCTGCTATCCTAGAAACCAGCCAGAGGGAAAGGGCTGAGCACCATTAGGAACGGGTTTTAACTTCTTTCAGGTACCCCAAGAGCTTGGCTGGCAGCTGCTCTGCTCCAGTGGAGAGCCAGGACACAGAAGGGCAGGAACAGGATAAACCTTGTCCCCAGCAGCCTCGGGACCAGGGTGGGGGTGTGGGCAGGGCAGGGAGGTGGCACCAGAGCACTCCTGATGTCCCCGTGCTGGTGCAGCTCCCAGCAGGACACAGCCATCCCTCAGGAGCTCAGTGTTGGATGCTGGGGCAGTGAGGGGTGGCCAGGGCAGCCCTGGGGCTGTGCTGCAGCTGTGGGGCTCCTGTTCCTGCAGGGACATTCCTGAGGCTCCTGTTCCTGCAGGGACAGCCCTGAGGCTCCTGTTCCTGCAGGGACATTCCTGAGGCTCCTGTTCCTGCAGGGACAGCCCTGAGGCTCCTGTTCCTGCAGGGACAACCCTGGGGCTCCTGTTCCTGCAGGGACACTCCTGAGGCTCCTGTTCCTGCAGGGACAGCCCTGAGGCTCCTGTTCCTGCAGGGACATTCCTGGGGCTCCTGTTCCTGCAGGGACATTCCTCAGTGGCGCCGTCCAGCATCAGCCTTTGGGCAGGGGATGGGCACCCAGGGCAGCAGAGGCTCGGGGCTGCCTCAGGGGTGGTGTTTTCCCCTCCATTTCCCCAATGGTAAATATCAAGGTTCCACTTTGAGCTATAGAGAGGTTACTGTGCAGAGATGCTGTCTGAGGAGCAAAAACAGACAGTGCATTCATGTCTAGACTGAAGCATGTGCAAGTTTCCAGCTTGGAAAAAAGGTCCAAAGAGAAGTGCTGAAAGAAGGCTGAGTGAAAGTCACCCCTGGCACCTGCAGCACACTGAGAACATGGATGATGTAGCTGGAGCAGGGGAGGTGGGCAGAAACCCATGGGGCAGGAGAAGAAAGTTGCCCCAGACAACAGCATGGATCCAGAGGTGATTGCTGCAGATGTTTGTTTTAACATGGAATTGCCATACCTGTGTTCTCCTTAAGTTATTTGAATTAGTAGAAGTACACTGGCTGTTACAGGGCAAGCTCTTGGCTTGGCAGATAGCCTTATACCAGGCACCTATCCTTGCACTCAAAAGTGCTTGGAATCCAGCCCTTTATTTGCAGTTTGGCTTTTCCCCATGTTTTGTTTTCCCTCAGAGGAACTTCAAGAAAGGTTTATCTTCCAGTTCTTAAATTTGGCCTCTCAATGCTTGCACGTCTGTCCTGGCAAAGAGAAACACAAGTGTTGTTGTGGTTCAGAATGGATTTTCTGTTAACGGACCTGGCTAAAGGCTTCCAAAATTTCGCAGAATCAGGGAATCACAGGGTGTCTTGGGTTGGAAGGGATCTTAAAGATCATCCAGTTTCAACCCCCTGCCATGGGTAGGGTCACTTTCCCCTAAACCCAGACTATCTTTTGGGGAATCTGTGTAGGCAGATCCCAGATGTATTCAAGCTGAGTCAACAGTCTAAAAACACCCTTTTAATTACAGTAACCTATAGAAGGTGCTGAGGCTCGTTGTCTCAATGGTATCAAAGGGATGCCTCTGAATTTTATTTCCTACTAAAAAGCTGTAGATCTCTTGCATTAAGCAGAGCCAGTTGCCATCACCATTTGGAAACTGAGCCATTATGTTTTGGTGTTCTAGCACTGATATCACATGTAAGGAATACTGAAAAATCTAAGATATTTCCTTTTCAACTATTACTGCCCTTTTACTCAGACAAATACATTAATATCTGATAACACTTTGCAGCTGGTCCTGATCTGGGAGAGAAAACAGCATTTGTGGTGGGTTTTCCACCTTTGTCCATTTTCTCTGGGGTGGTTTGGTTTGCAGTCTCCCATCCATTAAAACCTGGAGCACGTGCTTTGCTTAGCACATCTGCCTGAATTGCATTGGCTTAAACATCATTTAACCCGAGATTTAAAGCACCCTTAAAGGTATTGGGTTGGGTTTTTTTTAACAGTATATCTTAGAATCAATTAAGGAAGAAAGAGGTTATGCTTCAATGCCCCATCTATGTGGATTAAAGAGAAATTCTGACTGAGGGAAGAATGCAGGAGAAGGCTGCCCTGAGGCAGCCTCACTGTAAGAGCTGACAGCTCCATGCACAGCTCAGTGCTTGCTAATTGACTTTTTCAACAGAGAGCTGAGTGATCGTGGCAACTCCCTTATCACACAGCACGCACGGATCATCAATACAACACACCCTACCTGCACTTCTCCTCAACTCTGGTTCCTGGAAAATTGGATAATGAAGGAATTTATAGCAGGGCAGACCTGCTCATTGCTCAATGGCATGAGAATGAAATAGAGTTTAACAGCATTGAAGAGGGGTAGTACAAATACCCTGGTGTGATGTGTTATATGTAAGAACTTCCTATACAAAAGATACAACATTATATATAATTATTAATATATGAAATGATTTTATTATGTTTCTGCAGCCTGCTGTCCGTGCCACTGAGCTGCAGAGCAGTGAAGCAATTCTGCAGGGTTTGGGATGTGATAAGGTTTTGGTTTTAATTTTTTTCCCTGGTCAGCTTTGATACTTGGTAAGAAGTCCTTCAGTGAGGTCCAACATTAATGAGATTATTGTAGAACAGGAGTGATGAGAAAGTAGAAGCTTGCAGCATGAAAGCAGCGTGGCAGAGGAAAAATAAAGACATTGAATTAGAATTAGGTTTGTAATTTTTTTTAGACTAGAACACTAACTAATGAAAATATTCACAATTTGTTCAACAGGAAAATAATAGGACAATAACAGTAAGAGCAATGTCCCTGCAGGAACACTAGGTCTGGAGGGGAAGGTCCCAGCCAGGAGGGTCCCTGGGTGACCCCTGTGAGTTCTGCTGCACTGACCATGATGGACACTGGACCCAGGGAAATCAAAGCTGGGCTGGGCTGGATTAAAGCCAGCTTTGTTCAGCCAGCTTTGAGATGGCTCAAGGATTTGGGAGCAGCTGGTGATAGTTTCACATCTCATTAAGCTTTCACAGAGCCCCAGAATGTCCTGAGCTGGAAGGGACCACAGGGATCACCGAGGCCAAGTCTCAGTGAATGGCCCATACAGGGATGGAGCTCCAGAGCTGCGTTATTGACTTTGATGGATCTTTTTGCTCTTTTAAGGGTAAATAAGTCTATCTCAGTCAGACCCATATGGACAGAGGTTGTTAAAACCCTTCCAAAGCTTTCCTGGGCCTGGTGGGGACTCTTCCTGTTTCCCTTTGAGCTGCCAGCTTGGCCGTGGCAATGACATTTTAATCACATGTACCCACCAACGCCACCACCTTGTTTAGCCAGACCAGGAGGCTGCAGCTCTGGTCATTACATCCACTGCTCCTCACAATAAAACATTTGTGCTTGAGCTGTCAGTAAATGTTTCTGTTTCACTGGTGATTTAGTGTCCTGGATTATGCTGAAAATACTTTGAACTGATGGTTTTCTGAAAAGGCCAAACCGCTCCTTATGTCGCGTCCAGCACGGCTCTGAACACACTGGAAAGGCTTATCCAGCTCTGAATGCTTCTGCAGACTTCTAATAATACATTGGGAACAAATTCAGAGAGTGAAAAATTGCTGTGGAAGTTCTCAAAGTTCTCACACTTGATGGAGGACGAGGCAGATTTTGTTATCCTTCCTGAGGATTAACAGTGCCCTTAATACCAGTGGGTTTCCCCATGTGGAAGCAGAGAGAATCTGTCCCTCAGCAGATATTCACTGGCTCCTTAGGATGCATTTTCCAAGTGATTTGTGGGATTTTCACCATGTGCTTCCCATTAATCTAGGGATGAATGTTGTGCAAATCCCAAGTCAGCAATAGGAATATCTACCAATTAATTTTTAAAAGCAAAAATTCTTAGTAACTGGAGCTGGGACTGCCTGCTACAAAAATCAGTTCTTTAGGCTAATTGTGAAGAAAAGTGTTAATTCTTGGAAAACAGATCCCAAAGTGGTTACCTACAGTAGTATTTTATTGCCATTTATGACCAACCCCCTGGAAAACAAGAACAAAACAAAACAACAACAACAAAAAAACCCAACAAAAAAACCCAAAAGAAAGCAAAACATAAATATTTCCACATCTTTTAAGAGAGTATGGGTCAGCTAGGCATCTGTCTCTGGGAGTCCCTTTTCCTCCAAGAATTGTACTGGATTTTAAGCCCTGAGAGGTTTATTCTGCCCACTCTCTGCAGTCACTCATGGCCTTTTGCTCTTCATAAAAATAAACAGATTTGTCTCAATTTTACAGGAGCAGATTCTGCTGCAGAGCAACACAGAAATGGGAAGTGTGTCATGTAAGGATTGTCACTTGAGGAATATAGATTGTTGTTGCCAATATTTTTAGAGATATAGAAATATTCTGCTACTTCTTAGATGCATTGAAGAGCTCCCCCAGGAAGAGATTCCTGCCACTACCTGAAAAAAAAGGATAAAGAATAAAAGATATTTCAAATCCAGCTGATTCTAAAAACAACCTGTGCAGGAAAATGTGAATGTGACATGATGCTTTATTCCCCTGAATGGTTTTTGAATTTTGGGTCTCATTTAAAATATGCTATTTTTGATACGTTTGCATGCGTAGCTGTAATCCCAAGGAAATTTTCAGGAGTAATAAAAACAAAATTAGATAAAACCTGACTGTAACTGTAAAATAGAAAACTTCTCAGGGCTGCTTGTATAACACAGTGTGAGCATTTCATTAGTCTTTCCTCTCAAAAACGTACTTCAATTATTTGGTTGCTCAGCGCAGACTGAAATGATAAAAAAATTTAAAAATTGGGAATTTTGATAAATATGAAACATGTGCTCCACTACTTAAGCCCCGTTCTTGTGGTTTGCAGATGATACCAGAGCATCCAGTAATAATAACAGAACCACACAGAAATCAAAGAATGATTTATTTTAAACTGCTCCATGAAGACAAAAGCTGCCAAATCACTTACAGATTCTCTGTGAGTGCTTTACTGCTCCTTCCCCCTGGCTACGTGCACTTAAGTATTTTATTCAGTTCCCAAATTACAATAAAGCCTTCCCGTGTCGTGGAGCAGAGTTTGTAATTCCTGCTCTGGAGGTGCCTGCAGCACTGCGGGAGGAAAACTCAGCTGCTGTTACCGCTTCACCCAGTCCGTGCTCGGTGAGGAAAATCCGAACTATTCCTTCTGCACCGAGCATTGCCATCTAGCGGTGCCTGCGGAGCCCGTCTGCTGCAGAGGCTGGGATTGAACACGGACATCTGCTGCGAATGACCACTGGCATCGGCTGAGAATGACCATTGACATTGCCTTGGAATGACCACTGGCATCGGCTGGGGACGGCCATGGACACAGGTGGTAATAACCATTGGCATCAGCTGGGAATGACCACTGGCATCAGCTGGGAATGACCACTGGCATCAGCTGGGAATGACCACTGGCATCAGCTGGGAATGACCACTGGCATCAGCTGGGAATGACCACTGGCATCAGCTGGGAATGACCACTGGCATCAGCTGGGAATGACCACTGGCATCAGCTGGGAATGACCACTGGCATCAGCTGGGAATGACCACTGGCATCAGCTGGGAATGACCACTGGCATCAGCTGGGAATGACCACTGGCATCAGCTGGGAATGACCACTGGCATTGGCTGGGAATGATCACGGACATTGGATGGGAATGATCACGGACATCAGCTGGGAATGATCACGGACAGAGCTGGGAATGACTGCTGGCATTGGCTGAGAATGACCACTGGCATTGGCTGGGAATGACCACTGGCATCAGCTGGGAATGACCATGGACAGAGCTGGGAATGACCATTAGCATTGGCTGGGAATGACCATTGGCATTGGCTGGGAATGACCATTGGCATTGGCTGGGAATGACCTCTGGCATTGGCTGGGAATGATCGCGGACATTGGATGGGAATGATTACGGATATCAACTGGGAATGATCACGGACACAAGATGGGAAGGCT
>VZTZ01018432.1:130714-204455 GCA_013400955.1 Drymodes brunneopygia
GGACATCGCCCGGGAAGGCCCCCTGGCATAGCTGGGAATGACCATAGACAGATCTGGCATTGGCTGGGAATGATCGCGGACATTGGATGGGAATGATCACGGACATCAACCGGGAATGACCACTGGCATAGCTGGGAATGACCATAGACAGAGCTGGGAATGACCGTTGGCATCGGCTGGGAATGACCATGGACATTGACTGGGAATGACCACTGGCATTGGATAGGAATGACCATGGACATTGGAATGGAATGACAATGTAACAAGTACCAAACATGGGGAAATTTCAGAGTAGGACTTTGCAGGAATTTTTCACAGTGACGTGTGTGCACATAGAAGAATCTCAAGGAAAATAATTGTGAGACATTAAAAAAATATATATTAAAATGTAGTCAATAACATTAATAGGATACAAATGCATAGGAGGCAAATAAAAACTTAGTTCTCATTTTTGTTACTCAATACTAAATTTTAAGTGACTTTTCTTCTTGAATCACTTTTGATTTCATCACTAACTAGGAGAAAATCAAAGGAAAAATGTATACAAAAGTATTTGAAGAACTCATTAGCAAACTGTACCTGTCTGTACAGAATCACATCCTGGCACTGAAATACAGAATCTGTTTCAAAGAGAAATCATTAGAAACCACAGAAACTGACATCAAAACAAAACTGTGATCTGCTTCTTAGCTGTAAATCAGCATCTATTTGTACTAGCTCAGATTTTACTGCCTGGTTAACTGAACAAAACCTTTGTAATTACTGAATAAAGTCTTTGTAATTAATGTCCTGCGGGTGTTGCATTGATAGAGTGAGTAAATATTGAGCATTTGATACTGAGAGAGGAGAAATCTGACAGCTGGAGATCAGCCATGGAGAAATCATTATCAAGTAAGGGATTCTCTAAATTCAATATATTTTAAATGCAGGTATTTTACATCAGGTGCTAAACTACTAGTGCTGAGGGTTTAGTATTTAGAATTTTTATTTTTGGAAGTGTTATAAAGAACTAAAGAAGTTTTCTGCTCATCTTGAATTATACAGCAAAAGCAGAGATCTGAGTATTTTAAGGGCTGAGGTCCGGATATGTAAGAACCTGCCATTTAAAAAAGGCTGAATTGTTTTTCCTGCAGTTTTCTT
The DNA here is from genome assembly GCA_013400955.1 of Drymodes brunneopygia. Lineage (NCBI taxonomy): Eukaryota > Metazoa > Chordata > Aves > Passeriformes > Petroicidae > Drymodes > Drymodes brunneopygia. Next base: position 131,855 of record VZTZ01018432.1, read on the forward strand.
ATGTATTTGAATCAGAATTTTGTGGAAAGCAGCAGTGTGATCCCAGTGAAGTTAATAATTCAGAGTGAGAGCATGCAGCAAACTCCCAGCTTTGGAGGAGCCAGCTGGTGGATGGGCTGTGAATTCTCTAGAATGGATATTCAGAATGTAATGACCTGCCCAGGTGCTCAGTGGTGCAGAGTAAAGTACAGAACCCTGAACATCCCTGTGTTCCACCTTGCTGGGGTCCTGCTCATGGCATCCCTGCCTGTCTGTGCTGCCAGGGGCTCGAGGGGCAGAGGGCATTGTTCAGAGGGGTGATGTTGTGGATCTGGTTGTACAGCAACAGGGTTAATCCAGTCTGAGGTTCCCAAAGTTTCCCTGCTTCTGTCTCGGGCTCTTTCAGCACCACTGGCACTCTGCAGCTCTCAGAAAATAACCTCGATTTTGCCTTGCCTTGCACCTGCTTGCACTTAGGAAAAGAAACATTTGTCACTCTTATTTATGTAATTGCTCAAATTGCATTTTAATTCTAACAGCTTAAGTAAGTTGGTGGAGAAAAATGTTTTCTGAATGAAAATTTGATCAAATGCCCAGGGAGCCAGTGGAAGTCTTTCCATCGACTCAAGAGATTATGTTTCAGGCATTTTATTTAAACAGTGCTCCTCTCAACCATAACGGAGCAAAGTTACATGCTTTTCATAAAAGAAACGGAACAAAAATATTCCAATCAGGAATATCTACTATAACCTTTTAAGGAAAATTAAATCTTGCCATTTTATCATTTTGATGCAGTTTAAAATATAAAGAAACCTGGATATAGTTCCATAAAAAAGCAATATATCTGCTTCAGTGTTACAAAACTGAATTTCTCCTTGCTAAAATGGAAATTGGATTAGATTCTGCTTGAGTAAACTCAACAATTGCTTAAGTTCTTTTGTGTTATTCTTCATTCCCATTAATAGGAATAACACGATACCTACACCCAGCAATTCCCATGGCCGTAGGCTCTTAAATAAACATTAGGAAGCATTACTGTCGAAGTTCAAGGCTGCATTTAGCGCCCTGCTCAGCGTTTCGGGTTTGCCAGCCCGGGTTTCTCTGCCCGCTTCTCCCACTGATGCCTGCAGGTTTTCCTGGCAGCGCTCCTCACGGGGCTGGGCAGGTTCGGGATGGATCTGGAGGCTTTATCGCCCAGAGTAAACACTCGGAGCGTGCTTCCCCTTGGCTGAAAGATGAACATCAGCTCCCAGTTGGGCAGGGTATCAATGACAGAGCTGCATTTCCTCCTGTCCTGGGTGGGAGCTGCCCCTTCCCCCGCACCCCGGACCCAGCCCGCAGGGGATACAAAAGGAGGATCTGGCTGCAGTTGTTGAACTCAAGTGTTTTAAACTGTTCAGGTGACATCTCGAGGGTGTTAAATCACATCAGTGTCAGCACCCTGAGGTGCAGGCCTTGATGCCCTCGGTTGTGGCCAACAGCACAAAGCTCTGCACAATTTCCAAGATTTCCTCGGGACTACTGTGAACGGCTCTGGGCTGATCTGATAAAGCTGCTCGGAGATACCGATCTAGGGTTTATCTCAGTTATAATCCGGGCAATCTGTGCGCTGATAAGCGAGTGCAGGGAGAAGTGAGGTTTTACAGAGCGAATTTGGGCAGAATTCCCCACTCCAGGACCCCTCGCTGGGGATGCATCCTCACCCAGGCTCTGCCTGCATCGGGACCTGCGGGGAGCTCCACACCTGCCAAGGGCAGGATGTGATATTAGATCACAATTTCGGATTCATGGGACATTTTTTGGTTAGTTTTTTAGGTGAAGAAAATAAAAAAAGAAAGAAAACCACAGCAATTACGATGTTAACTAAGGCAAAAAGTATTCCCATTAGCACCAAGTGTTATCAGTGCTCCATGCTTCCCAGGAAAGCTTTCCCCCATGCCACAACCATTGCATGATATTTTTTATTCAGAGAAGTTTCTAGAGACAGCTATCTGGCCCCTTGAGCCTTTTGTAAAATTGAGGTTCACAGGGGAAAGCAGAGTAAAGCAAGAGCAGTTTCCTCCTGTGACACAATGTAATTTGCCACAAATAAATAAATCAGTGTTGTGGGCAGCAGGAAGGTGACAGACCCTGGACAAGGCTGTGGAGGAGAAAAACCCCCAGTCTCTCCTGGGGGACAAAAGTAGCTCCTGCCAGGCCATGGCTGTCTTGTCCGAAGACCAGTTTCACAAGAAATGGCATTTTTTGGTGTTTAAATATATTCCAGTTGTGAACAGAGCCCTTAAATGTGCAGCAAATTGAGAGTTTCTGTACTCTGTGTTTTTAGAGGTTCCTGCTTCTATGGCTTTTTAAATTCTCATTCTCTGTACTAAGAAAAACTCTGACATATTTTACACAGCTTCTGTTTCAAATTCCAGACATTTGATGTAATATTTTTGCTATGAAATTCCAGAATATCACTACGAACTGTACTTTATCAAAGAAAGGCTCACTGAGCACTTCAAACCTAATAATTTTGATCAACCTTAATAAAAATTCTGTCTAATCTGTTCAGCTCTTTGGCAAATGCTGCAGCCAGATATACTTAGATATATATATTTTATATATATATGTGTGTGTGTGTGTGTGTGTGTAAAAATATATATTACTTTTATATATATAAATATATACATGGTCATATACACGTGTTTATAAACATATCTACACATACACATACACATACACACTTCTGTTTTCTGCTTCTTCAATGAGAATAGGTGATTGTCTTTGAAATTCTGGATGAAATGTGAATCTCTGTCCAGTGTATTCCAGTTTGCCAAATAGTGATGTGACAGTGAAGAGCTTTCAGCAGTTCCATGTCCAGTGGCAACTGAACATTCATGGAATCAAGGCAAGTTTGGGCTGAATTAATTTTCCATGTCAACAGCTATCCCATAGCTATCTGCTACTTGAAAATATTTGTTTTGTAATAATTCAAAATTTTGTATTTAGCAAAATGTGAGTTAATAAAACCACAGCATGATGGTTGTGGTTACAAGAATGGTTGTATTTACTTTCTATTTCTATTTACTTTATTTCTTTTCTATTTACTTTTTTATTTAGCTCTTTGGACCTCAGAACCCTGGGCTTAGCAGTGAGTTATCTAATTGCTTTGAGAAGGAGCAGGATTTTACCCTTGCAAATATATTTAGCCTTTCAGCAAACACATTTTGGAGATAACCTCTTCATGTTGCCTTGATTTATAATATTCCTGATGTTTCTGTGGTTGGTGAGAACATTTGGCTGGGACAGGCAGAAACTGCAAGTGCTTTCTTCCGGTGGAGGTAGTTTCTACCAAAATTTTGTTTAATTCATGACAGGCTGATTTATGGCAGAATGTATTTTTTTCATTCTGGATTTTGGTAAAATCAAATGCTGAACCATTATTTCTTCTGTCTGTGCTATTTTTACGGTGACTAACACCTACCATTGTCTCCTGTAACTCTCTGTACTTGCCCTTTGCTTTGCTGTCCCTTTTCTTCCACAGCAACAGTGATTTTTAAGTGGCAGCTGATAGGGCAGATTTTTTTACTAGAATAACATAATTAGTGTTTGAACCTTGTATGAGTACTTCTGTCAGGTGTCCCACGGTTAAAATTCCATTTGCAAAAGCCACATTATACAGTATCAGTGATTGCTGTACTGTAAACACAGATCCTGGAGGCCACTGGAGACCTTTGAGCTCTGCCAGCAATGCTTAGAGAGATGTGTCAGCACAAGGAGGGAAGAGCTGAATTTTCAGCTTCCTGGGTGTGCAGCAAAAGTCCATTCTGAAAGTGGATTTCATTCCATATTAAACCTCTGAGTGTGCTGGGATGGGTGGAAACTGTCCCAAGAGTTCTGTCCCTGTGACTGAGTGTGTGATTCTGTGAAATACAGCCTTAAACTGAATGAGAGAAAATTTAGATGGGATTTTAGGAACAAATTGCTACCTGTGAGGGTGGGCAGACCCTGGTACAGGGTGCCCAGAGAAGCTGTGGCTGCCCCTGGATCCCTGGCAGTGCCCAAGGCCAGGCTGGACATTGGGGCTTGGAGCAGCCTGGGACAGTGGAAGGTGTCCCTGCCCATGGCAGGGGTGGCACTGGATGAGCTTTGAGATCCCTCCAACCCAAACCATTCTGTGATAAGAAAAACATGATTTGATATTTTATTTATGATCCTATGCGTACACACACACATATCTACATATCTTTGCATACTTGCCTGAAGAGTCAGCCAGCAGGAAACAGATTTCAGGAACCTCATATGCTCATGTAAAAATCTCCAGGTTCCAGCTCTGCCATCTCATTCCCTCTGTAGTTCTGCGCAGATTGTGTTTGTATCAAAATCCACATCTAAGCAATCGCTGAGATGTGCTCATGCTTTTTTTAGAGTCTGAAACTCTTCCCATTAGCAGCACAACAAATAATAATGCTGATATTTTCTTCACGGTGAAGGCCAGGAGAGACTTTAAGGTGTAAATTTATATTAAACAATCAAAATTTTATAACTTGCTTGTGTATTCTGTCATAGCATAAAGGTCAAATATATCTGTGCTTTAATGGCTTTGAATGTGGTCCTTGGAATCAGTGATAAATTTGGATTGGTGACCACATAAATGAAAAATCATGGGCAAGTTTTCCCTTTAATTCTTCACACAAAGTTTTCCTCAATTCCTTTATAGTCCATGTCAGCCAATAAAGCAGTAATGTAATACATTAAAGTAAAAGAATCTAGTTCTTCGGGCTGGAACTGGCCTGTCTCAGATCTCAGAGAATTTAGGGGAGCTTGTGTTGCTGGTGCTGATTTTGCATGGGATAAGCCAAGTTTTACTTGTCCTAATCAGGTAATCATACTGCAGATTTCAGTCAGGCAGCTCCCCCGATGGAGCGCAGCCAGTTTTTGGCACATGAAGGACTTTTCTAGTTCTCAAAAGCAACAGCCTAAATGTGACACAGCATTGGATCCCAGCTCAGAGAGGAGAGGAAGGGTTGGATGCAATAACACTTGGGTGTCTCAGCAGTGCTATTAATAAGTGTTTGAAGATGTGAAAGTGGGAACTTGGAAGGCAGGCCACCACATACTCCAATATAGATGTGGGTTTAATACAGCTCATTTATTACTGCTGATTGCTTGGAGGCATGGTGGACAAAATCCTTAATGTAAGAGGAAAAAGTGTCGGCTGTCACGTCTCGTTCCAGCTTTAATTTCAATTGCCTGAGCAGGAGCAGCTGTGAGCCGCTATCAGGCATGTGAGGTTTTTAGTGCTAAAAAGGCAGCTGGGCTGGAAATAGCCCAGGAGTACATATCCATTTGTCTGGCTAACTTCAGCACTTAGACCATCAATCAGGTCAGCCCAAAGAGGAATGAATGACATCAGTCAAAACAATCGGATATCTCTGTGCAGTGATTAGCTCCGTGTAGTACAAAAACTTAAATAATTCGTTCTTTGAAAATGTGATGATTGATTGGCTTCCATTAGGCTTGGATTTTAAAACATTCCATGAACTCTCAGATAAAATGGCACTAAAATGTTATTGCAATAACCAAATAAATCATATTAGACTATAGTGTATATAAGTACTTTAAAACATTATAGATACTAGAATTCTGTGTATAATAAAAAGGTGAAGAATGTAATCCATGAACTTTTTTTTTCCCATCTCACACCAGCATTATCCATGGCTGCTTTCAAGGATAATGTTCCTAAGGAGATGAATTTTAGTTTGGTTTAATACATTATATAGATACATATATAGAAGTGGTGTGGTTTGGATGTGTTTGGTCAAAGGGAGGTATTTTAAACTTAGTGCAGAATTTAGCTGAGGTTTTGGTACTGATGCTGGCTGTTCGACTGGAGCCCGGCCTGGCAGTCATTTTGCAGCTGGGAATGGGCTGGCACCATTTAAAAGTGGTGGCTTTTCCAGCACCAGTTTTGGGGTCCAGTTCATTGCCCTGTTGTTCTGAGCGCTGATAAGTGAGTGCAGGGAGAAGTGAGGTTTTACAGAGCGAATTTGGGCAGAATTCCCCACTCCAGGACCCCTCGCTGGGGATGCATCCTCACCCAGGCTCTGCCTGCATCGGGACCTGCGGGGAGCCTTGAATCTCGTGTAGAGGAATAAAACAAAGCCTTGTTCTGAGATGTAGGGTGGCAGTGTGGTTAACACTTGAAATTTATGATCATTTTCCTAATATTTCACTTTTGCCCAACGTTCCAGACTCGGCAGGCAAATCATTCTGTGAATCATCTCTTACTTCCAAACAAACTGTGGGCCCAGTGCATGTGAGATTGCCTAAATATTGGAAGCCTTATGGATCATAAATCAGAAGGCAAGGAAAATAACCCCATCAGAAATGTTTTGCTTCATTGTTTTAGGTTTTAGTCATGGATTTGAGGCACTGGTGCTGAGCTTAAGTAATTGGTGCCATTGTAAATCAAAGGCAGCAGCACACACGGAGCTTCTTTGAAGGCACTTGGCAGCACAGGGCTTTTCTGCTGGTGACTGATGCTGCTTTGTAATTTATTTTCTAATGAGAGCAAATGGAGTGTATTGACAAGATCCAGACATCTCCCAGAATGTTTTTGGATGTTTTACATGTGTGATTCCATCAGTTGTTGTCTAAATACGATTACCTGAGCTCTGGGGTATTGGTTAGAGTGGGAGTACTGATGCCAAATTGTCACATTTTTGAAATGAGTGACTTCAGAGCAAATGTCATGCTTGGGACTTGGCCTCTCCCTGCAGAGCCAGTGAAAGTTTTAGGAAGCTGTGAGGTGGTCATGGGACCACCAACCCATCTGTATTCATTAATAAATCGGTTATTATTAAATAAACAGGACAATTCAGTTTCTACATTGTAGGTCTTGAGATGGGAAGGCTGAAGGGAAATTTAGCAGAGTGAAAATACCTGCAGGGACAATGAGAACAAAAGCTGGACCAGAGCCTTCAGTGGCAGGATGAGAGACAGAGGTGAAGATTTATAGAGAGGGGGATTAGACTCTGGAACAGATTACCCAGAGGGAGCATGGGGCCCAGGCTTGGAGGTGATCAGAACCTGGACACATCCGTGAGCAATCTGCCCAAGGATTGGGGCTGGATCATCCCCAGAGGTGCTAGGCAGCCGCAGCAGCTCTGTGATCCTGATGCAGAAATTCCACAGAAATGAGATCTTCAGCAAGAGGTGCCCAATTACTCTGGTTAATGGCTGCACACATTTCCTGGTTTAGACAGGTATGACGTGTGCACCATCAAAAGGGGAGATTTCACTCCGTGTTCAATATTTATCATTAACTGATGCCTACAAATTGTTTTTCCAGTTTAGGCTGCCTGAGTTAGGCTTGGCTCGCCAGCTGAGCACCAGGGGTAGAACTTGTCCTTAATAGAGAGATTAGGCACAGAGGCTGTGCTGTGGGATTAAGCTGCAGTGGGGGGTTATTCCTGCACAGCCTCCGTGCTGTAGAGCATTATATTCTGAATTCATACTGTTAATGGAAAGGAGCAGATGAAATGTCAGGTCCTGATTTCGAGCACCAGTTTGTGGTGCAGCTCATGGGCCTGTAGTTCTGGCCAGAGAATCTCTGACCTATGGCAATGTTTAGCCTTGGATCTCGTGCAGGGGAATAAAACAAAACAAATCTCCGTGTTCTGGAAGTCTGAGGGTTTTTGAGTCTTTGGGAAACAGCGTATGTGGAGAAAAGTGTTTCAATTCCTGAAGTTGATGAGATCAAAGCTAGAGCTGTGCTGTGTTGAATTTCCTGATGATATTTGCAGATAATCTCTGTTGCTGCTGGCTGGTTTTTTATTTTTTTCATGGCAGATCGTTTGGAATTGGGTGCTTTGAAGGGAAAGAAGAAATTTGCTCGTGTGTTTGTGCAGTGCCCTGCTGGGTGAAGATGCTGTGGCAGGGCTCCAGCACAGGGGCTGCAGAGGAATCTCACTGCCTGCACCTCGGGCACGAGGGGGATTTTGTCTCCTGCCTGGAATGAGGGAGGGGAATGACTCCTCATGCTTTGGTAATTGAGCTCTCTCCGACCTTTCACAGCAAATTCTCAGCTCCTTCTGTTTGTGGCAATTTCCACTCTGCGTATCTTTCTCACGTCACAGTCAGGAATGCAGTTAAAAACAGTGCTCATTCTTAAAAGCACCAATAAAAACCACTAAAAAGTGGAGAATTTGTGAAATGCATTTATGTGAAACAAACATGTGAAACCTGGTAGTGATTACACCCTGTTGGTATGGAAAACATGGACCAGAAAAGCACGAAAACCGACAGTAATGTTTGAAAATACAGATTAAATAATTAGTTGCAAGTCTTTCTTGTGATATCTTTGTAGTTAAGAGCATTTCCAGTGGGTGAGACATCCTCTTGGGTTGGTCACAAAAACGTCATTGCCTGTCCAGAAGAGATGTTGGTTATGCATCTGTTGGGCAAGAAATAAATATCATCTGAGCTATGTCACTGAATTATAAAGTCGGGAGTTGCTTTCTTGTTTGTTTTTTTTCCGGCATGGGAAGTATTTTTAGCTATAGAAACTCCTTCTTTGCTGCTGAGAACCTGATATTGAGATTCTTTTAGCAGCTCTCCTGCTGTCACTGCAGCATTGTCGTGTGCCAAAAGGCTGAAACTCAGGCAAGGTTATATTTGGATTTTCACTGTTACTTTCCATTTTCTCGTGCTTCATCTTTCTTCAAAAATGCAACTCCTTTGGGATGAAAACTCTCGTGTTTGTTCATGATGCAGAAAGCTTGTGGGAGAGGTTGAAGGAGTAGGGCTGCTTATTTTCTTCTTTGTCATTGCCTTTCATTTTTCCTAAAACTTATTTCTCTATTAAATGGATTTATATAATGAATGCCTTTCTTTACTGGCCTTTAAAACATCTTTAAATATCCTCCTCTTGTGATTAGGTAGATATTCAGTCTATTAAAAACTCCAAACAAATTTGATTTTATTTAATGGTGTTGAGCCTTTTTTTACTTTTATTTCTTTTATACTCAGATTATATTCCACCATTCATTTCTACCCTAAATTTGTGACTGAAAATCCGTATTTTCCTCTGGCCCCCTTCTGGCCATGCTTTTAATGTTCATTTTCCCCTACTTGTTAGGGAAGGTTAGTTGTATTGAGTGATGTAGAGTGGAGAGAAATAGAAATATTTCTTATTAATCAATCGTTTTATTTCTAAATCTAGAACAGTGCAGGAAAGTCAGAGCTCTTTTAGAGAATAGATGAGGAAAAGTGATCCCAGTGATGACACATTTCCTCAAAGCTGTCACATCCTGCTATGGCTTTGTTTAGTTACAAACAGGCTCAGGGCAGGATCCAGGCAATATTTTGGTTGGGATGGACCAAGGCTGTCTATACAAATCACATCATACATAAGATAGCTGCAAATTCTGCTGAAATATTTTTAAGAGTGAAAAAAGAGATGTATGGGAGAAGCTACTGGGGAGACAGAAAGCAAAGGAATGAGACAGACTTGGGCAAGACTTCTGCATGCCTGCACCTAAGGAAATTCAGCTGGAATATGCACCAATACTGCTCTGTTCGATGTCAGTCCACAGTTACTACTGTGAAAGCTTTTCCTCCACTAAAGGCAGGTTCTTTCCTGCTGAGGAAGAGAGATCCAGTTTAACAGTGAGCAGATTTTCAGCACACTCCATCAGAACTTCGGGAAAAGAGTTTTTGGGGGCTGTAGCATCAACAGGACAGGAGCACCATGCACAGGGTGGTGCAAGGCAGTGACACAGGGCAGAGGATACCTGTAAGGCATTATTATTTGAAAGCAAACACCCTCTATAAAAAGCATTAGTGATGGAACAACGTTGTCTTTTGGCACTTCGCAGTTGTATTTACGGAATTTGTGTTTGCTTGCAGTGAAATGTGAAATGAGAAATGAAAATATTCGCCGTTCCTGCCCGCCGCTGGGGGCTGTGTCCTGACGCTGCCGAGCCCTCCTGCTCGGAATTAGCCCGATATGCTCCTGCCAGATCAGCAGCAATAGCTCTCGGAGAGGCGATTATCAGTTCCAATTGTCTGCCAAGCGGAATTAGGGCTGCAGTTTCAGCCCTGGTCATTAGGCACATGGCAGCCCCCAGCAGTGGTAATTCCTGCAATTAGAGCCACCGTTCTTGTTTCCTTCATTTAAACAGGGAGCCCAAATTACACGCTTAAATACCACCTCTGCTTGTTCCCACACACACGCAGGGTGTGCGCTGCACAACTGCATTAGTCCTACGAGAACACACTATTCATAAAATAAAATAAAATAAAATAAAATAAAATTAAAACAGCAGGTCAGGATTGCTGCTGCGAGCTCAAACCTTGAACCATCACATCCTCTTGAAGGCAGTTTGGGAAAATCTCAGAGAGCAATCAAAGGAATGAATATGTGGAATGTTCAGGACAGATAAATATAAGTTTAAACCCGTTGCTTAAAATTACGTGCATGCTCAGGGATACAGAAATATTATTAAATAATTGCATACAGCCGGATTAAACCCTTTATTTTCTGCCTGTTAATACTAAGAACTCAACTTCTTATTTGAAAAAATGAAGAAGGATTCATTAATGTGCTCTGTAGTAAATAATCAAAGCTGAGGGAAAGCAGTACAGGATGCTGCTGACCAGAGCAGAGATGAAAATTGAGGTTTCCTTGGTCAGTTCTTGAGGTTTTGGTCCAAAGTCCATTTGCTGCTTACAGAAGGAATTCCTACTGACTCTTCCATCAGCCTGGATTTTATTTCAAGATCTTAAATCTTATATTTCTAATAGTAAAAGAAGCCAAGTACAGAGGCATTAATTTGAATTGGCCCAGTTCTTCTGTGCTGTTAGATGGGGAGTGAGGATGGATGGGAACGGGGTAACTGATATTCCATTAATTAGAATGAATATTGATATTTTCAGTTGATCATTCACCTCAGAGATTGATAACTATTAAATAACTCCCAAACCAAGTCTCCACCTTGTTCCACATCTCCAGGCATTGAACACAATAAACAATTGCAGGGATCTTGGAGCTGAGTGTTTGAGATACAAAGGCACAGAGGCTCCCAAAGCAAAACTTGGAAATTGCTCCTCCTTTACAGTGGTGTCCTTCTTTATATAAGCTGGGCCTGGGGAGGAAGGTGGTGCCACTGCCTCACTGCACCCTTTGCTGATGTTGGTTTAAGCCCAGCTGTAAGGCTATTTAAACCTTGGTTTCTGGATTTGATTGAATGTGCCTTTATGGAGAGAAGCAATGCTCTTGTATGAGTGTCACACAGTTATTCTATTTATTTCCAAGGGAAAACAAACCTATTCAAGTCACTTAAAGAAATGTGTAAAAGCTACAGTGAATTTAATTTAATCTGAGTGTGTGTTTAATCACCTTTAAGGCACTTAAGGGATTTTGTTGATTTGTATATTTATTAACCAGACTTACTTTTAGATCCTGATTCATGAATATACAACCCCTTCAAAGTAAGAGTAGTATTTTGGGTCTGTTCTCATGGATTTTAGCCAAATCTAACAATTTCTGGGGTAGGCCATACAGTCTGTATGAACTGCTGGGGACCCCATACCCTGCAGAGTTACAAAACCACCAGTCAGGGGAAAATGTGACAAAATGAAAAGAGGAGGTGCAATAAAGGGGAATATTTCATAATGTGGTGTTTGTCTAAGGAAGTTATACTGCATTATCTCAAAGATCTCCTCCAGCCTAAGTGATTCTCTGACTTTACTCTCTGCATACACTGCAGCTTCCTCTTCATAAGGAAAAAACCCTAAAACCTCATTAACTTTGAAATTTTGGAATTACATGTCAGTCCTGTCCAAACCAGGGGTGTCTTTCAAGGAGTTATCCCAACCTTAACACATCCAGGAGCTCTGAAGCAGAGAAAGGAGAGCTGAGTGAGCCTGGAGATCCCAACACGCTCACCTGCACCCTGCACTCAGCTCAGGTATTGGGGTCTGTGAGCCAGGGGTGCTCTTGGCAGCACCCAGCTCTTCCAGTCCTGTGCAGGTTTGACAATATTTAGTTATTTTGTCTGTTAGTTTGATTTTATCATAGAATCATGGAATGGTTTGGGTTGGAACAACCTTAAAGCTCATCTTGTTCCACCCCCTGCCATAACAGAGACACCTTCCACCATCCCAGGGTGCTCCAAGCCCTGTCCAGCTCAGGTGATTTGTGTGGTTCCATAATCTCACAATTGAAATTATCTCTCCAACAGATTATGTGTGAAAAGAACCCCAACCTAACCCCCCAAAGGCTGCAGAGCTGCTCCTCTTGTGGTCTCACAGGGTCTCTCAGGGCTCTCAGTCTCCACAGCTGCCTAAGGACATGGTGAGAGCAGTGATCAGCCCTGCTGGATGAAGGTTCAGGATTTACAGGACGGGGTTTGCAGCCCCCCAGCCCCACAGGCATTAACATGGAAACCTTCCCACGGCTTTACCAAGTGCACAAAGCCACAAACACCCCTGGCTATGAGGGTGTCAATGCTGGTGGCAGCAAGCAGGGTTTATGTTGTATCTGAAACACTTGCAGCACCCTGTAAACAGCTTTTAATGGCAATGCATATTTGGGTTTTGTTATCAGGCTGTGCACTCCCTGCTCCACCTCAGTGCTGAGATCTGTGCTGCCATCCCCACAGAGCTGCCAGCACACTGAAATTATCATTTTCATTCTTGTTATCAAAATATTTTACAAAGAGCAGCAGCAGAAGGGAAATGTTTTACCCGGAGGAGCTGAGATGAGGCAGGTTTTTAACAGAGAGGCCTCGTGGAGAGGTGGTGACATTTACACACTTTGTGACACTTCATATCCCCCTGTTATAGCACCTAGTTAAGGGTTTCCCTTTATGGCCTTTCAGGCATAGAGCACCTTATTAATGTCAGGCCTGGGGCTCTCCCAGCTAGACTTGGCTGTGCTGCTGTTCCCAGCCTGCCTGCCAGGATAATGATTTTGGGGTGCCAGGAATTGGAGTTCAGGGCAGCTCACAGTAGCTGAGAGTGGGGTTTGTGCTCTGATAACAGAAAGTGCTTTATTGTTTGCACTGAAATTTGGCAGGATGCTCAGGTATTTATGGCAGCCTCAGGAGCCAGGGTGCTGCTGGGCTAAACTGGCTCCTTGATTAACACCTGGAAATGGCTGCTGCACAACAGGAGCTTTTCACTGGCACTGCAATAAACTCATCTGCATTGAGAGGTGACCTGCAAACCCCACAGCTCCCTTTTCTCACTGCTGAGCCTTCAATTTGGGGGAAACAACTCTGAGTCCAAAGAGTGCAGCTCATGCCTGTGTTTGCAGCTGGGCTGCCTGAGCCCAAACACAGATGGCTGGATCCAAAGGGCTGCTCCTTCTGGATGGAGAGAGACACAGGCAAAATTACTCCAGAGCATCCCAAAATTGTTTGGGTTAGAAGGAAGCTTTAAGCCCATCCCATTCCATCCCTGCCATGGGCAGGGACACCTTCCACTGTCCCAGGCTGCTCTAAGCCCCAATGTACAGCCTGGCCTTGGGCACTGCCCGGGATCCAGGGGCAGCCACAGCTTCTCTGGGCACCCTGTGCCAGGGCCTCAATAAAGCAGTGACAGAACAGAATCTGGAAGGACAGTCAGGGAATGCAAATGAACAAATTCAGGATGATTCCGTGTTTTACAGAACTGAGGAATTACCCACCTCACCTCTGTGTTGGAGTTCTTGCCTTGGCAGGATGGATGAATGGCATGGAAGGAGTCCAGAGGTGCTGAAGGTTCACAGCCTCATGCACACAGCCTGGTGTTGATGGTGTTGGGCTGGTGGGCATGAGAAAAATGCAATAATTACATTTATCTGCTTCCTTAGAGTGGGAATTAGACCAGTTTTGTTGAATCCTTGTTTTTCATGTCCTGTTGCTTTTCACAGTGATTAGCAGGCTGCATTCACATTGCAACCCAAAGTTCAAAGTTAATTTCATAGTAGAACTGCCTGCAGGAACTCCAGGCAAGTTTGGAGACTCCAAAACAGAGTTGTGATGCTTCAGTGTTTTCGGTAACACTCCAGAGCTCCCAGACTGTGCTGCAGAGGTGTCCTAAGCTCTTTGAAAAATGAGGTGACACCACCAGAGCACTGAGCCCTTGTCACCATATCGTGCACATAGACTCAGGGGTGACAGAAGGACCAGGGCTATGGGACCAGGACTGACAGGGGAAAATTGGGGTGTTTGTTCCCTGTGGTGGTGTCAGTGAACTCAGCCATGAGCTGCTGAACAAGGAATGGTGCCAGGAGAAGAACTGAGTTAGGGTGAAAAATTGGGAGGGCAGTGTTGGTTTATTTTTGTGACAGCACATGAGACCCTTCCACTCCAGCCTGGTCAGAGCTTTGTCTCCAGCACTCTGAAGGGGATCCCAAAATGGTCCAACTGCCCCCTTCCCACACAGGGAATTCACATTTTCAACACACAACTTGTTGTGTTAGGAAAAATCTGAGGGTGTTTTGTGCTCTCATGAAAATGATGAATGGCGTTGCACCTCCCCAGGAAGGAAACTGAGCCTTCCTGGGACCCCAGTCCTGCAGCATGCTGCCAATGAGCTGTGAAGGTGAATAGCTGTCCCCTGGGCCTGCACAGGCTGCCCCCCTCCTGGGCTGGGTGCTGGGATATTTTACTGATAAACCAAGTGCTGCTCAGCATTTTGGAACCAAAACAGACAGATCTGTGCTTGTCCCATAGGCATTTCCCCCTCTTAGCTCCCACTCTTCTTCCTTGCTGGTAAAATGTACCTGCACTGCAGTTTCCTGATCCCCCAAGACTGGGTAACTGCAGAAAATAAATACCCACATGTAAACACCACCTTTTTCTATGCTGCATTCTAAAATACTCATTATACAAGCTTTAAAAATATAAACATACGCATTCATTTCTTCTAAATAAGGACCTTTCCTTTGATCTCTCTCTGTATTTTGGGCATTTAGGGGCTGGGTTCAAGCCAGTATGAGACAGCAGAGAATTTTCTGGTAAATGAGAACAAGTTTTGGGCAGTTTCCTTGGTGTCAGTCACGCAGGAGCAGGTGACAGAAGCAGCAAGAGGTGTAAGAGCCGTGGGGAGGGGATGGAGCCCTGGCAATCCTTGCACTGCTTTGGTGGCCCCTGTGGGAGCCACATTAGCTGTCACTGCTGCACAGCTCCCTTGGGAAGAGCAGAGAGGTCTCCTGGTGCTGGGAAGAGCCCAGAGGGCCCTGGGCAGAGTTTCTCCACTGAACTCCACCTGTGATATGGGTATTTCTCCAGACTGTACAATACTGCTGTCAGCAAAAATACCCAGCAGCATTGGAGAAGTGGAGCAGACTAAAATCTAATTTATTTGGCTTTTTTTCCTTCCTCCAGAATTGGTGTGTGAAGGGCCAGATAATTAAAATCTGAGCTTTGCTGTGCCCGTTTATTGGTGTTGCAGGTGGATCAGGATTTATGTCTGTTCTCTGGAGGACACACATTTGTTGGCAGTCACAAGCACATCAGTCATTACTCATTAATTACCTGGCTTTGTGGATGGGATGTTATCTCATAGCCATTAACTATGCTTTCCAAATAATCTTCAGTTAAGATTTAGGATGACAACTGCTCTTTAGAAGAGGGATATATGGAAAGAAAAAAAAAAAGAGGTGTGTTTAACTTGCTGTAAAACCCCACATTATTCCATTATGAAATGAAAACCAATCTACATATATTGTGTTCTTTATGTTCATTTCCCAGCCTGCTTTTCATGAGCGTGTGAGACAGAAAGTGGATTGCAGGAGGGTATAAAATGCAGTCATGGCTCAATAAGCCTCTAATTCATTCTGCTGACAGCTCCCATCCCTGTAATGGATGCAGGCACTTACTGCAGCCGCTGACAGCACCATCACAGCAAGAGGGGAGCCACGAGGCTTCTGCTCCTTCTCAACTTCCAGGAGATAAGTTCATCATCCCCCTCTCCCCTCCCAGGTGATGTATATGCATCATATTTCCTTGAAATAAATATTTCCACGAAGGCCAAAGATGTTAATGAATTGCTGGTTAATGACCAGTTAGTTCTAGGTGAAATGTTATGTTTAATTTCCATGCAGTGTGTGTGTGTATCCTGGGGTGAGTATTCACCCCTGAAAAAGTGGATGCAAAAGAAGTTTCTCTTACTCTGTGCTCTTGCCATGTGTTTGTGATTTATGCCAGAGGATGTGAAACTCAAACCTCACATAGAAGAGCACAATTCATTGTCTTTGTTGCCTTTATTGTGATGACCAGAGCTGGAGCCTGGCCCAGAGGGGGTTCTGGAGTCAGGGTTCAGCCCTGGCATAGCTCTGTTCTGGTCTCTGGCACACCCCCGGTGATGCTCCTGTCCCCGCACTCACACCAGAGCTGTCAGAGGAGCTCCACTGCTCTTTTCCTGCCCCTCAACAATTCAGGAGCTGGATCATCCCTGAAGCATCTCAGAGTCTTCCCACACGCCCCTTCTCAGGGTGCTAGGGTGTTCAATTCTCAGCACAGCTCAGCTGGGAGCTTTGGGTACCACCACAATGCTGACTCCAGAGCTGCTGCTGGAACTGGAGCCCATCCTGCTGCTGGAGCCCACGTGTCAGACTCTGTCCAGTGTCAGAGACCGGGGGGGGCTTTGTTCCCTTGGCAGGGCCACCAGAGTCCCCTCAACTGTTTGTGGTCTCCTGGCCAGGCAGCACAGCTCCCTCCCTGCCCCTGGGATACCTTCTGCCCACGAAAAAAAACCACTTTATATGAGACTCCCCTGGGAGAGAAATTAGATAATAAAACTGGATAAACAACTTGATTAAATGACAGGTCTGACACTTCAATGAACAATATATGAAAGACCCTTTAAAAGTGAAAGGAGTTTTGTTCTAGAAAGACTTCATAAGCAGCCAATCCATGGTGTCCTCAAATTTACCCAATTGTTTTGACGGAGACTTTGTTTTCTCCTTCCATCTCTAGATCTTCTTTCAGTGACGTTTAAATACATCACAGTGATTGAAGACCCACTTCATCACCACATTATCCCTTGCCTTTGACCAGAGCTGGAGCCTTCTCTGCTAATTCATTGTCTGCTGCAGGAGAGGAAGAGTCCCCTTAAGCTTCCTTATCTTTCCTTTCAAGTTGAGCTGGGACTAGCCCGGACTTCCCAAGGGCCCTCTCTGTAAATGTGTGATCTATCTGCCCTGCGATGGCCACGGCTTGGCAATTGCTGAGCACTGTAATTAGCAGACTCAATTAACAGAAGATGTTCAACATCCCTGCAGGATTGATCATCGAGATTGGGAACAGAGAGGTGGCTTGTCCTCAATCACCAACTCCTGTTCCTTTTGAGTCAAGATAAATCCAGGCATTTTCAGCTGTGTTTTGAACAGCAAGTGCTTCAGTCTTTGAGAGGCTTTTAGTTAGACATGAGGTATGTCCATGGCCTAAGCTAGATTGATCTGCTTCCCCATTCTTTTCCAAGTCTGATTTCTTTCTCTGTCAAGATTAGAAGACTTTGATTTCTTTATCAAATTATATCCTGTATTTCTGTCTGGCAAGAAAATCAGGATGATATGATCACCACTGATTACCCTGGGGTCTGAGCCAACATATGAGAGCAGAGGAACCAGAGTGTCCCAAATCCTGTGTCCCTGACTCTCAGAGTGTCCCCAGTCCTGTGTCCCTGAGTCTCAGACTGTCCCCAGTCCAAGTCTGTGTCCCTGACTCCCACAGTGTCCCCATTCCAGGTCTGTGTCCCTGACTCTTAGGAACCAAAGAGCAGGTACTAGCCCATGTGGAGCAGGGGACACCACACGGGTGCTCATCAGCAAGCTCTGAAAACAAAATAAATGGGAACAGAGTTTTATTGATTACCTCGTTGAGCAGAGACTTGCTGTTCAGGCAGCCTGGTACAACTGATGCTGCTGCTGCCTCTTTTGTGCACACATGAAAGGGGCCACATTTACACTTCAGTTCTGCTTTGTGGAGGTGCTCCAAGAGCCAGTGGTGAGGGGAGGAGAAGCAGCAGCTCAGGAGCTTTGGCCAGTGCTTGTGAAC
The DNA here is from genome assembly GCA_013400955.1 of Drymodes brunneopygia. Lineage (NCBI taxonomy): Eukaryota > Metazoa > Chordata > Aves > Passeriformes > Petroicidae > Drymodes > Drymodes brunneopygia. The sequence continues at coordinate 149,869 of VZTZ01018432.1, forward strand.
CTTTCCCTGGTGGGTTTATGTGGAAGAGAGGCTGAGGAACCTGCAGAATGGTCACTCAGGGTCCAGAACCAGGGTTTAGTGCCATTCACTCTTGCTGTGTCTCCAGGTGCTGCCCCAGGAGGACACAGGGCTCCTGCTCTGTGTGTCCCTGTGCCAGCTCTGCAGCCCTGCCAGGGGGCTGGGACTGGCTCAGAGAGAGTGTGGGTGACTGAGGAGTGTCCTAAGGTCCAACCTGCTGCCACTGGGACTGTTTCCTCCTGTTTCTGATAAAAAGAAGACTAGGAAGTGTTATATAAAGGACTGACTCCTGAACCATGGTGCTGCAGACAAATCCTGCTTGGTTCAGGTCAGTTGGTTCCACTGGTACTTGATTTGTGTCCTGCCTCTGTGGACTACAGAAAGTGCACATTGGAGAAGGAGGGAGAGACCTTTTATTTTAATTGCCTATTTACATCCTCTCTCCAGCCCAAGAAAGTCCTATTAAATCTGTACCTCATGGGAAAACTGGAGGAGAAAGCTGATTTTCCCTCTACCCCAGTCCAAAAGCAGCAAACCTTCCATGAGAAGGTCCCCAATGCCGCCCAAGGCACGTGCCAGGCTCTGTTGCCTCTTGGAGACAGTGACAACACTGAGCTTGGGGCTCTGTGCACAGCTCCACACTGAGCAAGGACATCCTGGCTGCATATGGGAAGCTGATTGGAAAACTATTGTTAGTAGGATCAGACCAGCAGTAATTTAATTTTACTGAGGATGTTTATGCTGAAACATCTATGAGCACAAAGAGGCACAAATCATATCTGCCTTGAATTAATTCTCTTGATAAATCAGTTTCTCAAACTGCACCAAATTACCTTAATGAGGAAAAATCCTTGTTTATATCAACAACATTTAGCCAAATGTAGAATGTTTATAGCAATAATTCAACAATGTCCTTCAAGGAGCACAAACAGCAATGATGAATGTTCAGGTTGTGCTGCTCTTTCTGTTCTCCTCCCTCCTATCAAGTAAATAATGTGTTTGGTTTCAAACTAAGTGGAGATGTTTTGGGTAAGCAGTAGTACTGCTGACAGGGAAATGGGATAAATATTGCTCTAAATTATTTGCTTAGTAGGTGAAGGTCCCACCTAGCTTGAGACACTCTGTACACAGACCCTTTTTTAATCATTCACCCTGAGATCTGGCTTTGTTTTAGGGACGATTTGTTACTTCAAAAACAAAGTAAACTTTAGGTAAAGCTTGATGGGTCTGAGTAATTCCTCCTCTGTTCCCCTGGATCCACCTGCTGGCACCAGGCTGGTTTGTGGCACTGGGATCCCATGACTTGCCATGGGGATTCAGAAATGTCTGGAAGATTCCCCTGGAGCTTCAGCGTGTGCAGGTGCCTTTCTCTCCCTGTGTTCAGCTGCCTCTCCTGGCCAGGTGTCCAGGTGGGCTGTGGGCATCCTTCAAGAGCAGCCCCTGGGCGGGCATTGCTGCCAGGAGAGATCCCAGAATCATCATGGAATTGTTACGGGTGGAAAAGACCTTGAAGGTGTTCAAATCCAACAATTAACTCAGCCCTGGCAGGTTCACCACTGAACTGTGTCCCCAGATGCCACATCCTGGAGCCCTCTGAACACTGCCAGGGACAGTGACCCCCCTGCCCTGGGGACCCTGCTCCAATGCCTGAGCAGCCTCTCAGTGAAGAATTTTTCCCTGATACCCAACCTCAGCATCCCCTGGCACCGCCTGGGTCCATGTCCTCTTGTCAGTTTGTTCTCTGGGAGAAGAGACCACCCTGCTCTCAGTGGCTGTGGGGAGTAGGGGGATCTCCAGGTGAGCTCGTGAAGGTGGCACACATGTGACAAACATGCCATCCTTGCTGCCACCCTGCTCTCAGTGGCTGTGGGGAGTAGGGGGATCTCCAGGTGAGCTCGTGAAGGTGGCACACATGTGACAAACATGCCATCCTTGCTGCCACCCTGCTGCTGGAAGTGCTGGTGCGCCTGGACTGGCCCAGAGCTCAGCAGGGTCTCTGGGCTGGGATGGGGGCACCAGGACCCTGGTGCTGAGCACGAGGTGTCACCAGCTGTGGGCACAGAGTTTGCCACGTCCCATGGCAATCAGGGTCAGGAACAGAGGAGGAGGAGGAGGAGAAGCAGGAGGAGGAAGATGGTTCTAAAGAAGCCAATGTGACACAGAGACTTGACCAGCTCCTGTTTCTGCTGCCAGGAGAGCCCAGTCCCTCCTGGCAGGGCAGGGCTGGGGCCACAGGGTCAGCCACAGGCTGCTCTGCCTCATCTCTCATTGCTTGGTTTTAATTAGAGTGAGGGAGCAGCACTCAGGTCTGTCTGTGATTAGGGAGAAGCAAGATCTTCTCAGGAAACCGTTTTTTTCTAATGAATTTTTTTGTTTTCTCTGAATATTTTAAACTGCTCTTTGCGGCACAATTGTTGGGAATTTGATTTCTTAATTTATAAGTAAATTTCTAACGAGCTCACAGCATTTTTCTTAAATTGGAAATCTGACATTTGGGGTTTATACATGTTGTGGGCTTTTGGGGGGATGTTTTTACTTTTTTGAAAAGTCTTTATGAATATTTGCCTACATTTATGAATCCATATTTTCTTTCTGCAGATCTTCTCCTAAAATTCACTTTCAGGAAAATTCTTGCCCATCATGGGGTTTGCCCCAACAGTTTCTGGAGAATGCAAATACAAAAAGGGTGCAAATATTTATTAGATTAATTGATTTTAAATTCTAAAAATTTTAAATTTTAAAAACTTGAGTCCATACACCAAATAAATATCTTTCTTTCAGCCTTTATGGTCGTGTTGAATGTATGGTTATCGTACCCAGAATGTAAATGGGACTCTTTGTGGTCTCTCTCTGTTCTTGCAGTTGTACAGCACAGTTGGTTTGGCTGATTTTTGCACTTATTTCTGCATGGATGTGAAAATTATAATAATCCTAGTGAGCCATAGATATCTCACAGTGAAAAGCCCAGGACTGAAGTAAACACCAGAATCTTTTATATTCTTGTTGCAAAGTTATTTGTCGTAGGAGAAAAAAACCCCATTGTAAGAATGACATTCACCACCACCAATACATGACTTCTTCCTTTCGTGTCTATTTTCTCTCACTTTCACTTTCCAAAGCAACTAAAATCATTCCTGGGTAGGGAAAAAAAAAAAAAAAAAGAAGAAGAAGAAAAAGTGAGGGGACTTTTTCTTTAATAAATCAAAATTTAATATAAATAACACTTTGCAATTATGAGTGTTTAAATTCCAAATTTTTTAGGCTAATCACTTTCAGGAACAAACAAGAGATTGAATTTATATCGCCTGCAGTTGTTATTGGAAAGGTATGGCCAGAGATTGCTAAATGAAGTCAGTCCCAGTGCAATTATGATCACTCAAGCATGCTTTCAACGTACCGTGCCAAATTAGGTAGATTTGAGCAATTTGACTTCCTGTAGCAAATCTCGAGGGCACTTTTGAGAAAGCACAGACTGTTTACAAACACTCTCGGGTTTCGGGGGTTTGGAGCACACACCTGTCAAACCCTGACAGCCACATGTGCACACAGAGACCCCCTCTCTCCTTTTGGGCACCCTCTATTTGCAATTTCAAATCCAAAAGGCCATCGAAGTTTTAATTGCCTTGGACTCAGGCTTTTGAAAACCAAAATGCTGCAATCTGTTAAATGTAAATATTGTCGGCTTTCTGTGTTCCGTTTTTTTCTTTGAATTTTTTTTTTTTTTTTTGCGGGACTTGAACTCCCTCTTGCATGAAAAACTGGAGATTGTGTGTCTGGACTGTATAGTGTTGATGTAATAGTTTAGTTAATGCTGTTGTTGATCCAATATAGATGGGCTGCACTTCTGAAAACACAAGTTCCAGCAGATCCTCAGCTGGCAGCAGTTGCAAAACCAGAGCAGCCCTTTTAAGCCACACATTTCCCACTGAAAAGAGGCAAAACTTCCTAAAAAGATAAAAGTTACTATTGCAGAATCACTAAAATCACTAATATCACAATTACCAGCTCTGTAGGGTTCTGGGCTTCCAGAAGTTGCTGCAATGCAGTGAGTGCACAGCACATTTTCATCCTGCCCAATGACAATAACTGGAATTAATTATCAGTGATGACAATTGCTGCTGTTTCAGGGTCCTGGGCCCAATTCTGTACCTGTGCCCACCCAGAGATTGTTTTAGTGCTTGCTCAGGTTATGGTCAGTACCCCCAGCATCCTGAAGAACAGAGCTCTGCAGAGGTGCTTTCTTGTGACATAATTTTTTTCCTTTCTTTTCTAAATATTTGAGGTTTTTATAAGAGCCACCACTTGAAGAGCAGCCTAACTGTCCTGAATAATGAGCACAGCATCCCTGTGACACCAATTGCTGCTGGGAGGAATTTGCCCCTTCATCTTGTATCTCTCTGGGGCTCCTAAGCTCAACTGTGCATGGTAAATAAGCACTAACATACAACATCAAGAGTTATTTCCAACTTTGAACATTTTTCCAAGAAATACAAAGGTCAAGTGGAGTGAAATTGTTTTTAAAAACAAATGGGCCAACAAAGAAAAGAATTAATTGCAGGTTTGAAATAACACGACGACGTCGCAAAATAGCAAAAGGGATTTGTAGCTCAAAATCTTATTCAAATGATTTATGTTCATCATATTTCTGCTAGTAAACAGAGATTAGAGAATAAACTCAATAAATCTCCCACTAAGGCACAGAAAAGCACATGTGCATTGCTAATGTTTTAAAGATTCCAGTTAAAGCCCTGGGTTTCACTAACAAGCAGACATGGTTCCTGTAATGAAAGACGAGTAGAAAATACTTTCCTGTGAATTAATGAGCTAATTTTTGGATTACACTCACAGCTGTTACTACATGAGCTGGCTTTGGTCACTCTAATACGTTCTGATAGTCCCTCCAGTACCAAAGAAAGTGGGTTGGGAGCAGCTCAAAGCCTTTGATGGAGCTCCCAGGCAGCCTCTCCCCACTCCAGGCTCTCCCTCTGCCAGAGCATCCTCGTGGCAGCAGCTCGGAGCAGGCCCGGCCCCAGCGATTCCTGATGTCAGGAACCAGCTCACAGCAGCATCACCAGCCCCTGTTACAGCCCTGCCAGCCAGGCTGGGGGGTTCTGTCTCCCTTCAGCAATGATCAAACTCAATCTCAGTAACGCAGAGCACGGCCCCTCCAAAGGGGATCCAGGCTTATCATGTGTCACACTGTTTGCTCAAGCCAAAAATAAATATATTTCCTTTTTTTCCCTCAACTTCTCCATTTTGCCTGCTGTTATATTTGAAATGTAGCATGTGCCCTGTGCCAGGGAACGAGGCCCTCCAGCAAGGCTTTAAATGGGAATTGCCTCTGAGAAAGGCCTGGAACACTGACCTGCCTTTACATTAACTTTGGGAATAACCAGATTTTGTTTTTCTGTTCCAAACTTCGAGCCCTCAGGTCCCCTCACGCCCTGTGCATTATGCACTTTTCATTAACAGATGCCACATGTTAACAGTTCTAATAGAACTTATTAGCTTTAATGGGAGGAGGTTGCTGCAGGATGATGGATAGCTGCAATTCATCCATTAGCAAAGCTTACTTTGCACGTCCTTGTCGGGGCTCTACCTGTGTTTAAAGCATCTCTAAAGTGATCAATTAGCCAAGAACTTTTAAACAAAATTTAAACCTCAGAGCTGACTCGAAGCCTGGCAGAAAGCATGGAAGATAAATGGGGTTTGTGACACCCCAGCATTTAAAGCAATGTTTGTGTGGAGGGTAATTGCATCAGTTTATGGGCTTTCATTTATATAAAAAGGAAATCAATGCTTGGCATGGAACAAAGTTATGTGAGAAATAACCATAATTTGCTGCATTGCACACTCACAAACCCATGTTTGTTTAAAATGGTTTGTTCACCAGATCCCTGTTTTCACAAACTGACAATATAAGCAAAGGAAAATACTTCATGATTTGGGATTTTTTACTTGTTCATTCCAAATGCTGCGGTGAATTTCAGAGTAGAATCCTCTGGGCCTATACATACCACAAATAAAAAAAACCAAGTGGCTAAGTAATCTACCTTACAACTAACTTTTTCTGCTGTGGAATTACAGGCAAAAGGATCCTGTTACTGGATTTGAATGTATAGCACACTGCATTTTTTTGGGAACCATACAAGCACTTATTAAATTAAAATCTTTGTGTTTCAGATTTTAAAAATTATGTTTTTAAAACATTTGCCTCAGTTCTTTCTGGAGGTATTGTTCATTTGGAGGTATTGTTGGAGATGTGTGAATGTGCAATAATTCAGCTGTCTCTTGTCCAGTGAACTTGAATATTCATGGGTAACTCTCACTACAGGCTGGGACCTCAGGTGCAAAGCAGCACCTTCTCACTTGTGCCAGAACACCAGGCCCATTTCTCACTGGCAAAATTACCTCCATGAGGTTCCATGATCCCTGATCTTTTTTTTTTTTTTCTTTTGAGCTTATTTATTGTTTGGGCAAATATTTGCATCCATGTTTCCGTGCACTGCAGGCTCCTTGCATTCTGCAAGAGGAAAACAGAAAGACACAACCCTGGCACAAATGCAGGCAACAGGTGACACGTTCCACATGTGGTGGAAAAGCACCTTCTGGTAGAGCATCAAGAGTACAAATGGCCTCAGCTTGAATTCCACTCATCCAGCTCAGTCTCTTCCAATGTGCTGGATTTGGCTGGGGTAGAATTCATGGCCTTCCCAGGGGCTGTTTTGGGGCTGTTTGGGTTTGTTGATAATGCAGAGATGTTTTTGCTATGGCTGGACAGGGCCAAAGCCTTTCCTGCTTTTGTGTGGCCACGCTGGGGAGGGACTGGGAGCAGCCACAGCCAGGACAGGTGACCCAGGCTGACCACAGGGATATTCCAGACCCTGTGACATCACACTCAGGATAAAGCTGGGGGGAAGCAGAGGGGAGGGAGGGACCTTTGCAGTGATGGCATTTGTCCTCCCAGATCACCTCTGTGCAGGATGGGCCCTGCTCTCCTGGAGGGGCTGAACCCCTGCCCAGCCAGGGAATTAAAACCTTGCTTTGCATTGCTGGTGTGCACAGCTTTTGCTGTCACTGTTAAACTGTCTTTATCTGAGCCCATGAGTTTTCCACCTATTACCCTTCTGATTCTCTCCCTGATCCCACTGGTGGGGGGCTGAGAGGGGCTGGTGGCTGGCTGGGGTTAAACAATGGCATTTAGGGGGCATTAACAGATAGCTGTGAACCCAGGCACATCCAATACACTGACAGCAAGAGCATCAAAGTTTAAGACTCATTCCTCATTGAGATTTCTTCTCAAATCTGATTTTTACCTCTTATTTTTGTGAAAGGTGCAATTGTTACTCGTGATAAGAATGATTCTGTTATTTAAACCACAGAATATGAGTAAGGATTTATTTAAATCCAGGCAGTTCCTTAAATGGGAAACAATGCACTGGTGTTTGTTCTAATGCATTATTAATTTCAGCCTGCTGGATTTCTGTTCTTCTAGAGCATGAACCTATTGTCAAGAAACAGCAGAATTTTGTATACATTTAAATATACACAGATTCCCAAAGTTTGAAATTGGATGATTTGTGCTCTTTGCAGTGTATTTACCCAGAAAGGTTTGGCTCAGCTGGAGCATCTGGCTCTCAGTGTGTTCCTAGATTTAAACTCACTTTTGATTTTGACACGAGAAGACCAAGTGGCAGAAGGTCACTTCTCAAACCTGTGACCCAGCTGGGATGGAGAACAAAGATCTGGCTGGCTGTGCTGTTCAATGTCCTGCAGGGAGAAAATGCTCCTGAAGGTCACCCCGTGGAGATCAGCACAGGAGAACACCAGGAGAGAGATGGAGGGAGGCATTTGTGCCCTTCCCACGCAGGAAAGGCCATGCAGTAATGCGGAGAAACAGAAGTGGGAGCCTCTGTGAGCTCTGTAGAGTGAACTTCCGTGTGTATGTGACTTCATGGGTGTGGAACAGGGAGAGGGAAGATTCACAGGTCACGTCTGGTCTGTAGACCAGATCTGAAGAGCTGCCCATGTGGTTGTGACAAAATCCAGGCCCAGGTGATTAAATCTAACATGGTGACTGCTTCTTATTCCAGTTTTAAAGGGGAGCCCAGCATGTTGGGACACTCTCCAGTGCTCTGAGGGCAGCTTCCCTTCAGGTGACTGCAAATTGACAGATTTAAGCAAGTTTGGGCTCTAAGCATTTATTTTTCAGCTGGAATCTTGTAAAATAAAATCACATTACTTTCCCAAAAGAAGCCATCTTGCTTCTATGCCATGCCTGCAAACAATTAGACCAAAATAGTTCTTATTTGAAGAGCAATTGTTCTAATCTTCCTACATTAGAAAACTCCCAAACTGTGAGCCAGAATTGTGGCAGACAGTTTATTGTTTGATAACACAGGCATTCTGCACAACAGCACTGCCCTGGATGTGCAGCGTCCTTTAATCAAGTGCAGGGCTGGCAATAGAAACTGTGGGTGCAGCAGCCTCACAAGTGAGGGGAAGGCAGCAACACTGATTTGCTGTGCTGAGAGCATTTAGTCCATGTAAAATGTCTCTTTTGTTCCTCCAGGAACCACCTCAGTGCTCAGCCAGGGCTCCAGAACCTTGCCCTTGCACTGCTGCTTCCTCTCTCCCTCCTTTCCCTGTCTGAAGAGGAGCAGATTTCCATCATGCCTGATTAAGGTAAGGTTCACAATTGCATCTGGAATTGCTAGAAACAGAGATGGCCCTTTAGGAAATCCACATGTGGACAACTGTGTGTTACAGGTGACAGCTGGTTGCTCATTCTTTGGTGCAGACCATGAAGGAAATTTGGAATGACTCTAAAATAAAACACAATCATTGGGTCAATTGGCTTCTCCACTGCTCTGTCTTCCCTAACATTTGCCCTGACTTCCTGGCCACTGCAGAATTTTAGGCAGATTGTATTTCCCCACTGACACTGATACTGATGAGGTTCATTTCTCAGCTCACAGCCTGGCTCTGCCCAAAGCTGTCAAATCTTGCAGTGCTCCTGCAGAAAATGGGACCCTCATGTACCTCAGAGTGTGCAGGATCCTCGGGTCTCACAGTCACCAACAGCTTTGTGAGCTGATTGAGATTGTTGTAGGTTTGCTTTTCTCCTTTAAAAATCAATTCAAATTACTTCAGCATTGTTGATGTAAATTCTACCCCGGGCATGTCAACACACACAGAACTGTCCTCTGATACCTCGTGGGGAGTGAGGTGCTTGGGATTTATTGGGCATGGCTTCCCTGGATTTATCACCAACACATTTCCAGGCTTTGCAGGAAGGGCTCTCTGGTGATGGTTCTCAGGGGAGAAGAGGAACGTGCAAGCACTGACAGCCCAAACAAGTCTCAGGTCTTTGGGATGTGAACTATGTTCCCTGACAGTGCCCAAGGCCAGGCTGGACGGGGCTTGGAGCAGCCTGGTCTGTGGAAGGTGTCCCTGCCCTGACAGGGGTGGGATGAGAAGATCTTTGAGGTCCCTTCCAACTCATGTCATCGCGGGGTTCTGTGACTTCTGCACATCCTGAGCTTGGTGGGCCTGGAGAAAGTGGGATCTGCACACAGCAATTCCAGGTGGTGCAGTGCTGTGCTGACATGAAAATGGTTCATTTGTTTTTTACAGACCTGGAAATTTGTGCCAATGAATTGAGTTTTGGATTGCATGGAGGTTTTAGGGCATACCTGCATAGACACAACCTCCAGTAATGGACAAGTCACACACAGTATTTTATAGTAATTCAGAAACTGATACTTTGTAGCTTTCACAGCAATGTCTAAAAAAATTTTTCACTGCTGAAATCCCTCATAAATTTCTATAGCACATTTATGTTCCAAATCTGCATTTAATTTAGGTTTAATAACACATTTATAGTCCAGCGTATTCACTAAACGCTAAATGATTGTTAAAACCTGTGGAGGATTAACAGCTCCATAACTTATACTGGAGATACCTACATCAGCTCTGGGCTGGCAGATACATCACTAGTGCTGAGAGCTCAAAGCCAACACCTTCCCTTCCAGGAGAGGGGCCCTGTTCTTTCCCTTTGTGCCCCAGCCCAGAGGAGCCAAGATCTGCTGGAACAACCTGAATTTTCCCACTCACCTGCACAGGGCCAAGGTTTCATCCCCTGTGAGATGTCCTCATTTTCCAAGGCACATTTTGATTTCAGTTGTGAAGGAGCAGCCCCAACTGCTGCTCTTACACTGATGTGCCTGAGATTGGAGTTGTTTAAGGAATTTGTTCTGTGTTTTGTGCCCTTGCAAGGGGTGCAGGATGGGCAGGGTGGGGCAGAAACCCCAGGGATTGTGTGGAAAGCAGAATGGTCTCTGCAGTGAGAGCTTCAGCCACCCCTCCCGAGGTCACATGTGACATAAAATACATTTATATGTGTCAATAATACGGCAAATCTTCAAGGTGAGGTAGGACACAGCTGTAGATGTTTCCAATTAATGACCAGTTCTGCTCTTTGCTTCTCCTTGTGCTTGGTGAGCAACTGATGAACTTCTGCCAAAGGGTGCCCAAGGCTCTGGCATGGTCCCTGGTATGGCAGTACAACCAAAATTAAAATTATTATTATTATTATTATCAACATAAATTATATGATGGACATGGATATAGGGTTTTGTGTCCTTGGGAGAGTCTTGTGTCTTGTGGAAAGAGAGGCTTGAGCACCCTGGTCTGATGAGAGGGGTCGGGTCTGGGACCAAGTGATCTTTTTGGTGTTAAACTTCATTTTTTAAGGGTTTGCTTTGAAATATGTGAGTATTTGCATTGAAATGTGAATATTTGCATTGAAACATGCAAATATTTGCATTGAAACACGCGAGTATTTTCCTACCTCAGAGTAGAATTTTAAGCCTGTCAGTATTGCCTGACAGGAGAATGGAGTGGACAGCACCTCTTCATTCTGTGTGTGTTGCCCTTGCCTGCACTCCTGTTCTAACCAATCTGTGATACAATAGACAAAACATAAGACGTGTTAGACAAAATAGCAAAGGGAAAACCTAAATTTCCTTGTCAAAATATCTGTTTATGCGAGGCTGACAGCGTTTCCTGGTGTGTGCCATGAGGAATGGGGATTATTTGTGTGGCTGCTGAGGAGGGGACACTGAGCCAGCGATCAGATGTGCCGGGACACACCGAGCTCTGCTCGGTAACATCGGATCATTTAATCCTGGGAAATACCTGCGAACGAGGCAGCCCCACGAAGCGGCTCAAGTGTGGAAGAAAGAGAGAGCCTCATCTCACAGCACTGGTAAAATAACAGGGCTTTTTCCCCTGGAGATCCAGGCACCAGGCAGCATTTCCCTGGCCAAGCTGGAAGAGGAGCCTCTGGGAAAAAGTGCTGAAATCCCTCACGAAGTGTTATCCTGTTTCAGGTATTACCCGGTTCTGACAGGTTTATCTAGCAGTACCATTGATATCCTCAGCAGTGGTGCTCCTGCAGTGGAAAAAGAGCCCTTGCTCCAAGGGTGGATATTTAATTTTGGAAGCACTGACAGCAGTTCCCTGTGATGCTCTCACACTGCTGCCCTGAGAAGTTGGCACCATCCCATCAGTGCAGGGTCAGGACTGGCCCCCAACTCAGCCACATGAGCTCAGCTGGGCACTCTCTGTGCTGTCCATTACTGCCACACCCATAAAACATTTTGTATTTATGGTTTATGAAGATATTGTGGTGTAGAGGATCCTGTTTGGAGCTAAAAATAACCAGAAGCCAAAAGCCAGGCAGTGCCATGCAGGGTCAGCACATCCCTGTGTAGGAACCCTGTGGTGTTTGGTCCTCCTGGGACTGAATGCTTAATTAAATGCTAAATTGACAAGTAAAATACTGACAATTGAAATAGTAGATTTGCAACTGCTGGCAATGAGTGAGTACTGGAGAACAGAACTGGGGTGTGATGACCCAGAGCTGCTGCTTCCAGGATGAAACACAGCACCAGCATTTTTCATTTCTTCTGCAGGCAGAGGTGATCCCAGCAGCTGTTCATGGATTCCCTGCTGGCTCTCCTCTGGTGGGAAAGGCCATAGGTGGGGAAATCCTGCTGATCTCTAAGTGGAAAGACTCTTTGCTGACCACACAGAGTTCTCACTATTTTTTTTTTAAATCAAATTTTAGATATAGTAAAGATGGATGAAGCAGAAACCCAACTTACCTGTGATCTTCCTCTGATATAAATGGATGGCAATATTTTTTTTTTACAGTTGGTTACTTTGACACAATAACAAGAGCTCTTAGGAGGTGTAAAGGTACACTGGAAAGGTTGAGTTGAAGAATCCATAATGCTGTGATCAGAGATCGTAGAAGAAGAGGTTCCTGATGTGCAGGATAACTGAGCTGTTTTGATTGATCTGTGTCACCAAATGGGCTTTGGCTCAAACCAAGGTTTTATTTAACCTAGAACGTTTTCTGCTGTCTGCTGTTTGTCTGTCCCCTCACTGCTTTCTCAGTGCTCATGAGGTTCTGCAGTGCTCTGACTGTCAGCAAAACCTGGTATCAAAGTAGTGATGCTGTATCTTGGTAAATTTGTATTATTTATTGAATCTCCTCACCCCCTTAAATACCCCACTCCAGTAGAAGCAGCTGACAATGCTTTAATTTTCCTCTCAGTTACAAAGGCACCAGCACAGGGAGGTCCCGAGCTTTCCCACCTAAAAAGGAGTAAAGGGAGCAGTGAGGAGATCCAGGAATGCTGGATCAGCCTCCTCACCATGGATTTTATGCCCTCAGTTGCCTCTGCTACCAAACCTTCCCTGCCCTTCACCAGGTACCTCAGGGCTGCACAAAGAGGGCTGAGCTAATCCGAAAGAGAAGGAATTTCCAACTCCATTAACTTTTACTGTAACCTGAGAAAACTCCTTCCAGATTGTTTGTGGGCAAATTGCTCTTGTTAATGGCCAGAGTGGAGGTGGAAATATTGCCTTTCCTGCTGCCGCCAGCCCCCTGCCTGCTCACAGCCAGCCTTGGTTCCCAGCATACGCAAAAGGGGAGCCAGAGTTGCAAGTGAGATATTTAAACTTCTGCAAGAAATGGCTTGGCTTTAACCAGGGTTTTCTGCTCTATTTCTTCTGTGAAAGCAGTGGTTCTGTGCCTGGAACAGGGGAGATCTGCTCAGCAATAGGACATTTCCAGTTTGATAAAATGTAATTTAGTTTAAAAAGCAATGCAAAGCCACCATAAACACATGGGTGCCAGCACTCCCATGAAGCAGCAGTGAGCTGCAGTCCCAGCCATTTTTCCAACCCTCCCAGCTCGTGCAGGTGATTTTGGGGCTGAAGTATCCAGTGAATGGGAATTAGAGTGCCAGCACATCCACCCTGCCTTCACTGGCAGATAAACAGCAGCCAGTGATGCCAGTCCATCTGCTCTCTGTGCAGGAACAGGGATCCAGAGCAGCTGTGGCTGCCCCTGCGTCCCTGGATCCAAGGCCACTCTGGGATGGTGGAAACTGTTCCTGCCCATGGTGGGGGGGCAGAGAGGAGCTTCTAGGTCCCTTTCAGCCCAAATCGTCTGTGATTTCATGACCCACTGGGACACATTTCTCAGGGTACAGGCTCCTTCTGCAGCTTCTTTCTGATGATGGCTTCATTTTCCTTCCTCATGGACAGAGCAGGTGGTACTAATTTTTTCCAATTTTTAAAAATTATTATCTAATTTTGTATTGTCATATTGACATGGGAAGTACAATTTTGCAGTCAGTTAATTAACCCCTTTTTTGGTGTCCATGGAAACAGCTAATCAAGTAAAACTGCAGCATTTTAACTGAGCAGATACAATTTCATTCACATCCTGCTGGCTCTCTGTAAAGGATGACAGTGGTGTGGACCTCTGTCCCCCGTTTCCAGTGTGGTATCCCAGCTTGGATGGCATTTCATTGCTCTCATGACATAGGAACATTGTGGTCTCAGATGAAATGTTAACACAGGGAATGAGCTGCTCCCTCGGGAGTGGGGATGTGCAATGAGAGACTCTTCCAAGAGAAGAGTGCTGTTTTCATCAACTCAAGTGCTGCACTTGGAAATGGGAAATAATGGCAGGTTTGGTTCTGTGTTTGTACATGAAGCCAAAGCTTCACCCTGAAGCTGCTCAGTCACCACAGGAAATTGGTTTCTTACAACAACTTCATTTAGCTGCATCCTTACTTTGGATGAAGTTTTTAGATAAAGCTAATTTAAAATAGCCTCCATCATCTCTTTTTTTATAATTACACCTGCAAAAGGAGTCTGAATCCTTAAATCTGCCATGGCTGTGAATATTTCCTAATTTCTTACACTTTTATAGGCTATAGTGGGAAAATGGTGCCCTCACAACTTTAAGTCCTGACCTTGCTTCTTCATGCTGTTTTCTTTGCACACATCTTGTGTACAAGATGTGTAAAGGGATTCAGAAGTGGTTTTGGATTAAGTCAGTGGGGAACAAGGAGGTTTGATTTAGATCCCTCAGTATTTTTAACTTTTACCTGCAAATGAACAGAATGAATGCTTGGAAACCAACTGCACATTGTGGCAATGGAACTCAAGCTGGCAAAGTCTCCTGAAGGTGAATGTGCACACATCAGCCATCAGGAATCTGGCATTATACCTCAAAAAGGACTTACTTTGCAGGTGGGTCCTGCCCATTTCTCCATAGGTCATGGTGGAGATTATGTTTTAGGTCATGGTGGAGATTATGTTTTAGGTCAGCAGATTGATGAGGAGTGGCCCTGTCAGGTGAAGGAATGCCAGATGGCTTTTTTCCCCTCCTTAACACGTTATGAAAGCTGAAAGAAAAGCATTTGGAGCTGTCCTGGATTGCTGAGGGTTCCTGGAGTAAACAGGACTGAACATGCCACTCAGTCTGTGAGCAAAGCCCAGCAAAGTCAGCTCTGTACCAAGCAATACCAATTTTCCACCTTTTAATAGACTCTGACAGTTATTGTTTAATGTGGCTTGGCAGGGTATGAAAAGCTCTGTTCTCTAAACAAGAACCCACCTAATTGTTTACCAGCATCTCCTTTGTGTAAGCACAGGCAGCTTCCCCATCGTTCCTGCCAAACAAAAAGGCTTTGGAATAACCTCTATGGACAGATTGGCCTCCCAGAGATTTCCAGGGAAATCCTGGAAACACTGCCCTGTACATTTTCTGTAATCAAAGGCCTCCAAATGTGGTGTGCAGGTGGTGGGCAGTGCCATGGGAGGAGCTGGAAAGTGAGAAGAAACCAGCCTGGTGAGAATCATGGGTTTTTAAACCGAACTCAAGTTCATCTGGCAGCACTTGGCAAAAATAATAATGGCCAAAAGACTGAAAAATTTAGACATTCTTCTTCTCCTCTTCTTCTCTTCTTCTTCTCTTCTTCTTTTTCTTCTTCTTTTCTTCTTCTTCTTCTTCTTCTCCTTCTCCTTCTTTTCTTCTTCTTTTCTTCTTCTTCTTCTTCTTCTCCTTCTCCTTCTTTTCTTCTTCTTTTTCTTCTTCTTTTCCCTCTTCTTCTTCTTCTTCATCTTCATTTTCTTCATTTCCTTCTTCTTCTTCTTTTTCTTCCTTTCCTTCTTCTTCTTCTTCTTCTTCTTCTTCTTTTCCTTCTTCTCCTTGCAAAATTTTTGTCAGACTTTTTTGGTACTTGTTCTGTGCATTTGTGAGCCTGTCCATCTGTTTCCCTCACTTTCTCTTTTTGAGTGGAGGGTTGAGAGGCTGGCAGAGAGATAGACTCCAGATGTCAAGGAAAAAAAAAAAAAGATGGGAAAAAAGTCCGCAGAACTGATCCCAGCAGTGAATGTTCTGAATCAATGGGGTCCACAGTCTGAGAGCCCTTGAAGCCCTGCTCTGCCTAACAAAGGCATTATCTGTGCCAGGAGCAATCCTGCCCCACTGTAGTTGTGCTCTGAGCTTACTCATATTCAGAGGAAGTGCCCGGGGTCGGGGAGTGCTCGGCTCCCTAACCCCAAGGTCAGGTTTAATTGCTCTAAAAGGTGGCACATGGCAATGAATGAGCTCTAATGATTTAGATAGTATCTATTTCACATCAAGAAGTTTCCACTCCGAGCAGACCCTAATCGAAAGTAATCTGAAAATTAGAGAAAATAAAAACCATGCCCACAATGACCTAAATGCCTATTTCCTTGAATTTTATGCCCTAAATAACCTCATTCCTGGGAAGTTTAATTTTTCCCTTCTGCTAAATATACAATTGCCTGGGAGAAATGATTGCTTATAGTCAAGGTTTTTTAAGCTGCAACTGTTAAAATACTATCGTTCTACTGAGAATTTTGTGCGGGAAAACAGCCAGTGTGGAGGGAGGGAGGGAGTGAATATCCCCAGGCTGTCAGAGGGAATGTCCATAGGAACTCTGCTCGGGCATTACCACTTCCACTTTTTTATATATATGCAAGTTTAGAGTTTATATGTGATTTGCATATTTATAGATTTATGTATATGGGGATGTTACATGTATATATGTATATACGTGTATATATATATGTATATATATATAGATGTATCAATATATCTACCTATATCTATATATCTATATCTATATATTTATGTTTATATTTATATGCATACATTGTGTCCCTTCTGGACACTCTGGGCCCTGAGTAACTGGATGCAGTGCCTGAATTTAATCGGAGAAATCCCAGGCAGTTCACCCTCTAGTCAGGCACACAACCCTCCACCCATCTCTGCAGGGGCTGTGGGATGTGGTTTGCAAGCAATTAACATATTGAAGCATTTGTTTGGAAAAGCAAGTGATTTCTTTATGACCTTGAGCCATCAAAGACTAAGTATGCAATTAGTTTTAGCTGCAGTGAGGTATTTAAAGTCAAGCATGTGTTTTAGGGCTTTGATAAATCAGGGCATAGCAGAAACAAATTTGAAAATAAAAAATATACAGAGAGTGGAGGGGAAAGTCATTTCAGCGTGCAGCCCCGCCATTTCTGCAGGTTACTCACGTTACACAGATCTTTTTCTTAAGAACCCTGTGCACCCTGGTGTTTGCCTGTGCAGGGACAAAGCTGCTCCTGCAGCCCTGGGGCAGCACTGGCAGAGTCCAGAGCCCTGCTGCGCCCAGCCCAGAGCCCTGTACTGCGGGCCAGGAGAAGCTGCAGAATAAACAACCCAATTTATGCTGCCTTCAGGTACAGGTGGAGAAACGTCTGGTTTAAATTTGAATATCAGTTTTAGCAGAGGAAAATTAAAACTACATGGAACTGGCACAGGGTGCCCAGAGAAGCTGTGGCTGCCCCTGGATCCCTGGCAGTGCCCAAGGCCAGGCTGGACAGGGCTGGGAGCAGCCTGGGACAGTGGGAGGTGTCCCTGCCCATGGACTAGGTGGGAATCAGATGAGCTTTAAGGTCCTTCCAGCCCAAACCAATCTGTGATGATTCTATAATTACAACCATAAACAACCTTAGGGGCACAAATAGTGACTTAGAACTTACCAAAGAGAATTTCATATTTATTCATTTACAAATTAGTAGGATTTGAACATTCAACAATTTTTCCAGGAGGCTCACTTGTGGGGAAGAAGGTGGCAGTGGCTCATGTGCTGAACTAAAAAGATCTCGCAAAGCTCCATGGGGACACTGAATATTCAGAACTGGGAAATGTCTGCACATCCTGGGGGAAGCTAAAGGGACCCCAGTCCTGCAGTGATCACCCCTATGCTCAGCAGTGTGCTGTGTGCACAATGGGAAGCAAGGCAATCCACTTCTTTCAGTGGTATTTGATCATTTTCTCACAGTCTTTCATCATGTTGAATCTTACACTTGTTGCTATTTCTTCTCGCCTCTGTAATATCTTGGTATGGTTGCTTATTTCTCTTTGGCTTTTCTGATAAAAAGCCTTAAGGAAACACAAATAGAGGAACACAGCCCCTTACGGGTGAAAGGCTTTTCTTTACAAAAATTAGAAATACAGGGGATAATTAAGGGCTGGGAGAGGACCATGCCTTTGTCTGTGTGAAGTGACATCCCTGGGTCTGGGTGTCTTTCCTACAGACCCAGGACCAGGAGTGCCTGAGTGGGGAGGATGCTGCTGGCGAGTGCAGGGTGAGCCTGGGGCCCCAAGGAGTGAGAAACGGGGCAATCCAACCACCCTCCTGTGTTAAAGTGTCCCTCTCTTCCCTCCCCTGCTACCATCCATACCATTGTTGCAAAATGTGGACATTTTGAACTATAACTTGCCTTTGCTGAGCTATTGATCCTGATCGTGTCTGAGGCTTTGGAGTTTCCCAAATACAGTAACTGTGTTTACATGCAGTAGTCAGTGAGGAAATTGCATGTGAAAGCACTCAATAAGGAGATGCTATTTTGTTGCAATGCTCCATAAACCTTGTGTTTACATGGGGTTTTTAAAGAGAATTCAAAGCATATCTCCTTTTTGTGATGCATCAACAAGCATATCAAATGATTGTTCAAAAAGCTTGTGCTTTGTGCAAAAACAGAAACCAAATGGCTGAGCAATTTCCAAGAGGAAAAAAACCCAATCTGCTACAGCAATTCCATGGTCTATTTAAAACTTCTTTATAAAACCTTTTCAATAATAAAACTCTACACCCCCAATTAAAAAACCTACTGACTCTTTGGGTTCATGTTTCTAAATATCCGACATCTTAGGGCCATTATAGGGACAGCATTTTTCCCATTCCAAAGGTTGTTCTTTTCTCTTCTGCAGTTGCTCCTCAGCCCTTAACCTTTCCTTGATGTGCTTCAGGTGCCATGGGACACCCCATGCCCCCTGTCCTTGGCACAGCTTGGTAAAGACAGGAAAGGAGAGGGAATTCAGTGTAGGGGAAGCTGAAGAAGGAAAAACCCAATTTATATTGCCTTCAGGTACAGGTGGAGCAATCACTTGATGTAATCAGTTTGTACCCTCACCATGAAGACCTAAATCAGTTCATATCTTTCCCAGGCCTTGCACTGACACAGGCAGAGGAGGAGGTCTCACTCTCACAGGTGTCAAGTTCCACTTGAACCTCCACAGTTCATACGTGTCAGACCCCAAATTTCCAACCACCTCCCACTTTTGACTTCAGCCCTTTGCTGGGACATTCCAGGGCTGCCCAACCCCCAGCCAAGCTGGGTACCACTGCACAGACCCAGTGCTGGCTGTAGGAATCAGAGGAAATTCCTGTGATTTCAATCTGGCATATGGTTCTGTGTTTAATGCTGTTTAATGAGAGCTGCTTTACTCATGTGCGTGTTTACACACACAATTCATGCCATATTTTTCCAATTACTTCCCCACAGCTGATCACTCTCGAGTGGAGCTCTGAGTCGGGTGATGGTAGCTGAAGGCACACAGGCTCCCTGCATGCACTTGTGATTTGCTAAACTCTGTTCTTGACCGAGCTGCTTTATTGATAATTTTGTTCTGCAAGAGGCCTAGCTGCTCAGATAAAGAGGAAATGCCCTGAATTCCCAGAGCCAAAGCCTTGACATTTGCCTTGCTTAGCAGGGTGTGATTGTCCCTGCAGTGCAGGGATCTGCCCCAGGGTGGGTGGGCACCCCCCAGTGCAGGCATAGCTGACAGCACCAAGCCCCAGGTGCACCTTACAGTGCCATCTCTCCCAAGCCCCATCCCCACAAAAAGCACAGACAGGATGTGTTCCAGCCTTTCACACCCCCCAATTCCCCTCAACAGAGCCACATGCCAGACTCAGCTTAGGTTAACACCCCAATTTTCCATGCTGCTGGAGCTCCAGGAATGTCACTCTGATGGTCAAAGCAAGCTGCTCAACCCCTGTCATGTTTGTCTGCAAGGAAATGGGATGTTTATGTTTATTCCTATTGATCCTGATGGATGACACTTTTGCTCCATTTAGCAGCTGCTTGGCCCATTTAATACCACAAAAGGAGATTAAGATCCAAAGTATGCACGGCTGTGTTATGAGTAACAGCCACTTAATAGCAATAACACTGAGTAACAATTGCAAGTTTGGCTTTTAGCTATCATTATTGTCTAAGGTTAGTTTGTTTTTCATATAAATAAATACACATCTTTATCTAATAAATGAGTATACCTAAGGGCACAGTGATGTATTTCTAGATAAACCCTCTAACTGTTCTAGATTTCTCAAGTGAATCATTCTGGAAAATAATGTCCAGGAAGCAGTACAGTGTGTTTTGGGAATCCACAGGCAGAGCCAAGGATTCCCCTGTGGAGCTGTGCAGAAGGGCTGCAGCCAAGCTGAGCACCCAGGCAAACTGGCTCACAGGAGAGCTGACACACTGTCCCAGCAGCAATGGCTCTGTGTCCTGCCAGCCTGCCCGGGGCATGTGGAATTGGCTCATGGGATCCTGGCAAGAGCAGTGCTCCAAGGAAGAGCAAATCTTCTCCAGCAGCACCAATGACCCTTCTCCCTGCTGGAATTGCTGCATGGACAGCGCATAATCCCTGCTCACCTCCAGTGCCTGAGCCAGGCTCTGCCTTGGGAAAGGGACCTGGGCCAAGGTTTATCTCATCCAGCACAGTGTGGCTGGGTTGGAGACCTGCAGCCTGGGATTGTCTGTTTGTTTGTGCCTATGCAAATCCATTCTGTGCATAGGATTCCTGTGACTCTCCAGGACAGGCGTGCATGGGAAGAGCCTTGTCCAGCCAGGCAGTTACTGACCATTGGGGCCAGAGGGGAGACAGTTCTCAGACTGAAATCTACTTGATTTCTGCATAAAAATAAATTACTGCTGAGAATTAGAATAGTCAGGCCCCTTTCATTATTGACTACACAATGAAGAAATCCAGCCCGGCCTTGGGCACTGCCAGGGATCCAGGAGCAGTCACAACTTCTCTGGGCACCCTGTGCTAGGGCCTCGCCACCCTCACAGGGAAACAATAAAAACCTTACTATTGCAAGGACGCCTCAGGTCAGTGTGAGGTCTGTAGGAATCC
The DNA here is from genome assembly GCA_013400955.1 of Drymodes brunneopygia. Taxonomy (NCBI): domain Eukaryota; kingdom Metazoa; phylum Chordata; class Aves; order Passeriformes; family Petroicidae; genus Drymodes; species Drymodes brunneopygia. The sequence continues at coordinate 170,762 of VZTZ01018432.1, forward strand.
AGGGGGGCCTACCTGGAACACACCCAACAGGGCTCTGGAAGGGATAAGAGTGCAAAGCATTAGTGAGCATCAGGAACTCGATGGAAACAGGGCTGCAACAAGGCCAGCAAGACACAGTGCTTTGAGAAGCATCAGGCTCGAGGGCTGAGTCACTGCATGAGATAAACATCCCCATCTGATGTTGTTTCCTCCTCATATGCTACTGCACCCAGCAAAAACATGCTGAAAACAAACAGCAGTTCCTTCACTGCAGTTAATTGCTTTGCTTGGGTCTATTTAATTCCCTGATCGGTTTTAAGCATTGGAAAAACAAACTCAAGACTTAATATTCTCCTTGTTTTAAATAGCAAATCTTATTTAAGAAATGTTTGTACAATGCTCTCAGGCATGGGTGGGATTGTTGGGGTGTCCTGTGCAGGGCCAGGAGTTGGACTCAATGTGAGTCCCTTCCAGCTCAGAATATTCTGTGATTCCATGGCTCTTCACATTTGTGTCATTGCTCAGAAGATGGAGAATCACAACATTCTTGGAGATTTAGTTTCCCCCTCTGCCCACAGCTCAGATGGAAAGCCATGGATGGCTCTGTAAGTCACACATCACTTTGACCTTTGTGGCTGGTGCTGGAAGTTGCTGGCCCAAAGAGCCATCAGCAACTTCCCGAGGCAGTCCTGGATCAGGGTGGGTTGTTGCTGGAGATTCAGGGAAGCATCGGAAAGAATCACGGATTAAATGTGCAAACAGTCAGTTTAAGGTGGTTTGCAAAGGTCTCCATGACAGACAAGCTGCGATGGAAGTGTCTGGCAGGGAAACCTCCTGGAGAAATTGAGGTGTGTGACTGGGGAAAGAGAAAGGTTCCCTTTGTGTCAGGAGCAGAAAAGACACCGAACGCGATGAAGGTTTAATCCCTGCAGATGGTCTTTAGCCACAGCATCTTTATTCACTCCTCACCAGCATCTGTCGAAGGGTTGTCATCACTGCTGATGCCCAAAGCCGGGCAGGGAGCGATTTGTGCAAAGCCCGCTGGAGATAACGAGCTGGTTAATGATGATACTCCCTGTCAGCAGCCAGCTCAGCCTGACAGCTCCCTTTCAGCCCTGGGGAGCTCTGATCCACTGTGACAGGGCCCCACGGGTGGAATGTGGGGAACAAAAGCCCCACACAAAGGGAGCACTTTGGGGCTGGAGCGTGTCTGGCTTCCCCAGGCTTCTGAGAGGCCTCACAGTGACGGGCGAATGACGAGGCTCTAATTAATATTTCATTCTCAGAGTGAGTTTTCCCTTGGGGGAAGTTAAAGGTTTGCACATTTTGAGGCAAAGTACCGGGGCTGGTGATCTCGAATTGAGTAAGTAAGCTGAAAGGAGCTGATGCAGGCTTTGACCCTGGGCAAGGGACACGTTAACCACACAGCATTAATGCACATTTTTAACTGTGTTAACTTGTTCTAGGTAATATTTTAAGGTCTGCTCCAATAAATTCATATGTAAGCACTGCTAGAAAACCTTCACCCCTTCTTCCCTTTCCATCTCCTCTGGATTCAGGCATCTGGTACTCCAAATTGTGTGGAGAGTTTGTTCTCCAAACCAACCCACCAAATAATGTTTTATGGCAACAGTCAAATGAAGTGGCTGCGGGCTGGAACTGCTGAGTTCAGCACTGAAAGGGGAAGGAATGACCAGTGGAGCAGAGTTTCTACTGCACAGCCACTGCTCCCCAGGGACAGCAGGAGGGCAGGGTCCTTGTGAAGGGACAGTGGGTTTTGAGGAACCACAAAGCAGTACCTGGGAAAGAGCTGTGGCCACAGCAGGGGTCTGGCCCAGCCAGTGGTGAGAAATGAGTGGGGAATTCCTCTACAGTCCAGTCAAAGACGAACCGAGGGTGAGCTCCAGTAACCTCAGGAAGAAAGGGTTTCCCTTGGACTGCTCAACAGAGCTCGTAAACGAAGAAGCCGGGGAAACACAAAGACTTTAAAGATGTGCCACCTAATTGACTCTTAAGTGACTGCTAATTATTTGATTGAGTTGACGGTGAGAGGAAGACACGTGGTCACACATAGTCTGCAAGCACCTGCGGTGTGTGATGGGAGGAGTGAGCTAGGGAGAGGGGACAACCCCAGGCTGGTCCGTGCCTCTCCCCGAGCAGGAGCGCTCTGTGGAGCTCAATGTTTAGCAAACACAGTGAGCTGGGGCACAGAAGTATGTGAAGTTTGACAGGAGAATGACCTAAAAATGAGTCTTAAAGTGCGTCTTCCCCGCAGGCTGGAAACAGAAGGGAATCTAATTAATTATAATTATTATACTTACAAAAGAAGAGGAGAAGCAGACCTTCTCTTGTGATGTGCGGAGAAAAACTTCCAAACCGTTTACACAAGTGCGGTGAGTGCTGTGGGGCGGGCACTGGCATCGGGGGCAGATGGGAATGGAAAGCACGGCACTGGCAGCGCGGGATGGCATCGGGCCGCTGCTGGGAGCGACACAGCCCGAGCAGAGCCTGCCTCACCAGGGGGAAGGGTAAACGAGAGGTCTGTGAGACTAAGGCGTAGTTGTGTCAAATGTCGGAGTTTGAGTGATTCTTGTCAGTTTAGAGACAGAAACAGCAGAAACACAAATGTTGTGGGTAATGGCTCACCAGGAGCAGCCAACAGCCCCTGTCCATGTGTCAGCACAGGAAACACCTCCCTGGCCGGGCCATCCTTTGTACATCGAGCAGCATATTTGTGAATTCCCAGGTGCCAGTCATGGTAAAGGCAATACCTAAGGTGAACCGATTGTCCCATACTGGCACTCGGGTCCCTGTGCCAGCCCCGGTCTCCTGCACAGGGAGGCCGGCACAGCAGCTGTCACCCCTTGTCCCTGATCTGGTTTTCCAGCGCATGGTTCCTCCCGGCTGGAGCATCCAGGCTCTGCGATGTTTGACTGCGGGCGGCTCTGCGGAGTTGGGGCAGAGCCGGCGATGGGCGCTGGGTGGGTTCTGGGTGCCCTGGGTGAGTGCTGAGTGAGTGACCTGGGTGGGTGACCTGGGTGGGCAGTCACTTTCACCGCCACGGCGCATCCTCAGCTGGTGATCCTTGGGGTCCCTTCCAGCTCGGGGTATTTCATGCTGAGCAAGGGCTGCCCCTGTGTCCTGAGCCTCGGGAGGTTCCATTCCGGCGTGTCCCATTTTCTCGGCTGCGGCTGTTTCTGAACTGTGAACTCCCCCAGCTGGCGATCGCTCGATATCGCCAGCAGCCACCTCAGCCGCCCGGAATGTCCCCGCAGGACGGGCTGCAGGGGCTCCCGCAAAGCCCCGGGGCCAGGGATGAGAGCTCGGAGCAGGCAGCTGAGCCGCGGCTGCACCTGGGGGCTGCTCGGGCCATCAGAGGGGAACAGGGGACTGCGCAGGCTGCGGGTGGCTCGGGCCACTGCCAGCACAGTATGTCCAGGAGCAGTGCGGGAACTGGGAACGGCCTTGCGTCAGCAAGGAGAAAAAGGCAGGTTGCACGTGTCCCCGAGGGTCAGGAATAAATGGTGAGGGCTGCGCGTTTGAGTGGGCACAAAGAAGGGACAAGGTGGGAGCTCCTGTGACCCTCAAGGGGGAGGAAGCAGAGGGAAACAGCCATGGATTCAGGGGCACCTTTAGCTGGACCGTGAGCTATTTACTGGGACACTCAAGGCCATGGCCAACTGACTAGGGCTTCTCGTGGTGCTGTAGCAAGCAGAGTTGTGTCAGGGGGTGGATGACAGATGGGGCAGTGCCACACCCTGTCTGTCCCAGCTCTGGGTCCCTGCTCACTCCTTCACCCACCCCAGGCTGCCTCCCCACCCCTCCTTTGCCAACCCCACAAAAAGGCCAGGCCCAGGCAATTATGTACAAAACCTGAAATAGTTTTACTTTGCTTTCTTTTTTTTTCTCCTTTTTTTAAACTTTGCTCTAGGTTTACTTAAGATTTTGTGAAGTCGATACAAGAGCATTTTGATATGAATCGGTAAATAAAACACCGTCATAGATAGATAGCCACGATAAACTTTGTTAGAAATGTACATGTCGCGAAAAAATAATAATACTAATAATAATAATCATAATAAAAAAAGCCGGTGCGACACCTGGGCCGGCACGGCCCTGGTGGCCCTGGTGGTGGCCCCGGTGGCCCTGGCACACGGCGGCAGGTGGTTCCCCGCAGGCGCCGCGCCCCAGTAATGTGTGTATATAAACAAAGCCCATAAGAAATGTACAAATATAAAAAGCTACAAACATTAATAAATTACATTGTCACAAAACACAGAAACACTCCACAAGGTGCTAGTAAAATAACTGTCTCCCTCCTCGTACAAGAAGTTACGCAAAGAGCTGGTACCGGCGGGCAGCGCCCGGAGAGACCCTCCCCGTATAAAAACCCGCGGTGGTTATTCCAAAAGCTATGTACAAGCTACATTCTAGGAAAAGGGGCCGGGGGCGGCCGCGGGGGAGCCTGAGAAACGCGCCCACCGCCTCCCCGCCCCACGCCTCGGCCTGCGGTCCCTCCCACCATGTGGCTTGGTGGCCCTTCCTGCTCCTGGCCTGGCCACCACTCTGCCAGCTCTGCCCTTTCTGCCCTCTGTCCAGGTGGGAAGAGGGGCCCAGAGCCAGAGCGGGGGGCCCAATGTGCTCCTTGGTGGCCGAATTAGTATTAACTTTTTGCGGCTAGTTGCTCTCAGCACTCTGAGAAAGGACATCTATATTAAAAAATATTTATAGCAGGATTCTGTACAGTCCGACCGCTGAAAGTTAAAAGGGGTTATCATGTGTTGGTGGCAGTGTCCCCGGGGCCACTAGAGCAGCAGCTTCCCGTTCCGGTGGATCTTCAGGATCTTGCCGAGCCGCTGCTTGGCCGTGGCCATCCCCTTCTTCGTGCGCTTCCCTGCAAGGACAGCAGGCTTGGGGTGAGGGCCACAACCACCCCACCCCAGAGGCACAGAGCCTCCAGCTGCACCCTCCTGTCCCTGCAGCTCCATCGGGCACCCTCCCGTCCCTGCAATGCCAGCCCTGGTGCCCTGTGCCCTCACCTGCTCATGGTCACCTGTTTGCCCATAGGGTGACAGTCAAACCCAGCCCCACCAGTGCCACCCTGGTCCTCAGGGAGAGGCTGCACTCACACACAGACAGACATACAGACACAAACACACACACACATGCACACACGCCCCACAGCTCCTAGACACCTCTCTGACTTCCTCCACAGGAAACCTGCAGCACAGGGATCCTGAGCTCACATGCTACCACAAGTCCTGGGACAAGCATTGTCCCTTGCCCGCCACATTGAGACCACCCCACATACCACCACATCTCCACATTTCTCCTTGTCCTCTCTTCTTGCTGTGCCATAAACACCGCCTGAGCTCCCTGATTCTGGTTCATCCCACCATCTCCTTCCACAGTGCTTCCATCACCCAGCCTGCTGGTCCCCATGCTCAGGACTCTCCTGTGCTCTGTGAGGAGAAGCCCTGCTGCCCCCTCAGAGCCTCCAGCTGTCCTAGGACCCTGCAGAGGAAGACCTGATGGTCCTCCACTCCCTGCCAGGTCAGCCTCTTGCTCTCCTAGCAATGAGCCCTTCCCTCCTCTGAGGACTGAGCAATCCCAAGGGCATGTGGGATCCACGTGCCTGGCCAGGTTCCCTGCACGATGCACTGCTGCACTGCCCAGCCACACCAGGGCTTGGCTCAATCAGCATCCTGATCTGATGGATCATCTTCCCATTACATCTTCCACTGCCTTGGACCTGTGTCCCACCATTTTACCACAGAAGCACAATTCCAGGCAAATACATTCTTTCCACTCCAGCTCTGCAGAGACCAACTGGCAGGACCCCAGCCCCTACCACAGGCTACATGCACCCTCCCCTATGGCCATCCAAGCTGCCAGGGTAGCATGCCCTACTTCTAATCTGCTCCACTCCAATACCTGGAGTTCAGGAAACATCTGCCACCTTGCCTCACTTGTCACCAGTGCCTTTCCCAGTGGGATCACACACAATTTTGATGCTACGCAGTGCCTGTCCCACACACCTGCCTCAGTTACACTTCCTGAGCCAAGTTCCAGTGGAGAGCAGGAGCTCGTAGCCCACGCTCCAGGACAGCCTTGGCTTTCTCATGCTTTCCTACAGCAGATAGCAGATACCCTCTTCCTCTCTCCTGCCTTTGGCTGTAGCTGTGTCAGTCCCAAGGTCTGATATTCCTCTGCTCCCTTGTAGCAACTCTCCAGAGGGATCTGCAGTGTGCCCTGCTCTGCATGTCCTGGGAGGAATGTCCTCAGCTACAGCCAGCACAGAGGGGGCACAGCCACCTCCAACTGCACAGTGCCTCCCTATCCCTGGGCAGAGCAGCCTTCACGGATGCATCTTCCCCTGGCCAAGGCTTTGCTGGCCAGGCTGTCTGGGATGTGACCCTGCAGCTGCTCCAGGCAAGCTGGGGCTGTGCTTGGCACTGCTCCTGCCATGGGATGCCTCACAGCCTGCAACCACAGCCCAGAAGCAAAACACCTATCCCTGACTGGATCTGACCTGCATCCACACCTGCACCTGTGCACACCCATGGCACTCACAGGGCAATGGGGCCCTTGCGGGAGGCTTGGGTTACATGGCCCTTCACCCTTCCCCACTCCTGCACCACACCCCCGGCGTTTCCTGGTACCTTTGGCGGAGGCATTGTTCTGCGAGGATGATGAGGGTCTCCTCTGAGTGAGGAAAACACCGGGTGCCATCGGCTGTGATCCCCTGTTGGGCTGGGCGACCCCAAAGGTGCTGGCCCCTGCAGTGTACTCGTGATCTGTGACGCTGCAGGCCTGGGACTCCAGCTTCGGCTCGGGGGAGCCGCCTTCCTGAGCCGCTTTGCTTGCGTTGGGGGCTGACAGCTTCTTTTTGGTATTTTTTTTCTTCTTGCCTTTTTGTTCCTCCTTTAAAATGACAAAGATGAAGCTCAGATTAATCCCCTGAAGACCTTTAGCTAGGGCAAGGGCCAGCGGCGTTGCTTGGGGTCCTGATACAAGGACACCCCAGGAGTTGGCCATAGACAAGCCTCGGGATGCTCCGACACCATCTGGCTCACAGCTGCACACCCACGATTGCCTCTTGTGCCTCTACATCCTCGCTCCTCCATCCTGAGCACTGTGGCAAGCGGGAGCCAGCCCTGACACTGCCCTGGCACAGCAGCATGGTCAGCACAGGCAAATCTCTCCATCTTCCACAAAAACTGGCACGTCCTATCTTCAGGGATCTTCACACCCCTGCACAACAGCATGGAGCATATAAAACATCCCACTGATCCAGCCTCTGCTTCCTGCTAGGACACACACATTATCTCCTGACCTGTAACTGCACCTGGACATGCACACTGGGATGGCAGAGGTCTGCCCCTGTCCTGTGTCCCTTGTCTGCTTTCAGTTCCTTCTTCTTGAAACCCTGCCACCATCCTTAAAGCTCTTCTACTCAACAGCCCACATCATCCTTAAAGCTTTTCTACTCAATAGTCCACATGGCAGAGGCCCAAGGCCACCACAACCTGCATCTCCACCAGCTTGCTGAGGTGCCTCACTAACCTTGCTCCAGCAAGGTTGTCACCTTAGAGCCTCACCATGTCACCTTTATGGGGCTTCTCTGACTCCTTCAGACACCAGACACTTACCAAACATCCAAACTGCCCCAGCTCCTTTCCTAAACTGACCCTTTGCTCACCACCAAATCCTTGGAAGCAAACCCTGACACTTGCCAGCAGTCAATCTGCACAGACAGGCAGTCACATCAGTCAGGCTCTCAAATACACATCAAACACACTCCTTTGGGGCAGCCTTCTCCTGTTCTACCCCAGGAGCCATTCTCACTCCCTCATCCTTCCCCGTGCTTTGGCTCTGTCCCTTGCTGCCTTGTGATGTGCTCAGGTGTGTTGTGACACCACCGGGCTTGGGTCCCGTTTATTTCCCTGAGACTGCAGAGCCTCATGTCATTGCAGGACCAAACCCTGGCAGGGCTGGCACAGCACTGCCCTCGGGCATGGCTCTGCTGCTGGGGACAGGGCTCTGCTGTCCTGCCAGCTCCTACTCCCCGGGCACCTCTCACCTGCTGGGACAGCTTGGCAGCGGCGGCGGCGAGTCCGGTCTCGATGGAGGCGACTCTGGTGCCTTCCCGCACCGGCCGGTCCTGCCGGGGCACCGAGGGGCCAACTCGTGCTGCAGGGAGAGCAGAGGCACGTGAGCGGCAGGACGTGCCCGTGGGAGCAGCACAGCCACAGCCACCACAGGGCACAGAGGAGATGGGGACAGCACAGCACAGCACAGCCCCTGCCCTGCTCAGCCAGGGGACATGGGCACAGCACAGCCCCTGCCCTTCCCTTCCCCAGCTGTGAATGAGGGCACAGAGCCAACAACCTCCGGCCATGGTGGCAAAGGCAGAAGCTGCTGATGGAGATGTCACACAGCTGAGCAGCTCCACAGCCACCTGAAGCCAAAGCCCCCCGGGTTTGTGCCCATAGCCTGGATTATGAGTGTCATTTCCAAAAAGACAATGCTCACCTGCACCAGGGAAGGACATGCAGGGCCACAAGCTGATGAGACCAAGCACGAGCTGCTTGTCACACACACAGCACACACAGAGAGTCCCCTGCTCATGGGCCATGTCAAAGGGTTCTAGGGGCCCTCTTGCCTGTCACTGCCCCTGGTGAGCTCCAACAAACCCAGGGCAGATTAAGCCCTTCCAGAAAACGAGCTTTGGCTGAGCCTGAAGGAGACTCTTCCCACTCTCTCTCACTATTCCCAGAGTCAACACCTGAAGTCCACAACAACTCAGCTGTCCAGGGATTGATTCACTGTTACACCACTGCTAAGGTGGTAACCAATTGATCTGTCACTAAGAGTGTGAGGAAAAATAAAGCAACCAAGGAATGACTTTGTCCTGCCAGCTGATTGAGGGTGGAAGACTGAAACAACTTGGCAGGAATCCCAGTGCATGGATCACCTCCCCCTGTGCTGGAAAGGGTTAATCCTTCATATGATAAAGAAACCACTAATTGTGATTAGTGATTCACATTCCTTGAAAAATGGCTGGGTTTTGGGGATTTGCATGACTTAGCCTTAGTCTGGGCAGTCAGACCCCATGCACTTACCTGTCGGGCTGTAAGGGGCATCATCTGAACTTTTCCTTTTCTTTGACCGGGATTTGAACACTGGATTATCTTCGTCTGATTCGAGAGAAGGATAAACTACAGCAGGAGACAAAGGCAAGAGTTTCAGTTTAGGAAACAGCTCTACCCTGCACAGAGGCCCCTTTGTTCTGTCCAGGTGTGCTGACCACAGGCACCACAGCTGGACAGTCCCCAGCAGTGCCATTGAGCACTTCTGTCACAGCTGTGACACTCAGGGGACTTTCCTCTCATCCACACATTTCCCTTGGGAGCTGCTGTCATTGAAGTGCCATTGGCTCTCTGTATTTCTCTATAATCATGGAATATCCTGAGCTGCAAGGGAGCCACAAGAACCACCGAGTCCAGCTCCTGGCCCTGGCACAGGATGCCCAGAGCAGCTGTGGCTGGCCCTGGATCCCTGGCAGTGTCCAAGGCCAGGCTGGACAGGGCTTGGAATAGCCTGGGACAGTGGGAAGTGTCCCTGTCCATGGCCAAGGGTGGAACTAGATGGCCCTTGAAGGTCCCTTCCTATCCCATGATTCCACGATAATTATGGCAGAACTGATGTGACTGGTGCAAACTGTCTTTGTGCCCATTTCCGCTGCAGATGTTTACTTTCTCTGCCAAAACTCAAAACAGCATTGGGTCCCTTTTCCATGTACAAATTCAACTCCTCACTCCTCTCAGCTGGAGGTTTAATTGCTGCTGTGCAGAGTGCAGACAAGGATATTTCTGTCACAAGGAGCAGCACCTGACCCACATTTCTGGGACAATCCCGTTTCTGGGTTGACTGCTGCAGTTTCAGGGGCTCTCCATGTTTCTGGAGAGTTTCTCATTGTGCCAGGCATCAACTCCAGCCTGCCTGGATGGCTGTGTGACCCTGGCTCTGCAGCCAGTCTGCTGTCACACCTTGGCTTCCTTTGGTGTGTAGATCCCTGCTCCGTGCACTGCTCCTGGCACAGTCCTGGCCAGTCCCAGAGTGGCAGAGCAGGAGGAAGAGCCCACGAGCAGAGGGACATTTGCCAACAGGCACAGGTGTGTCCATGCAGCCCCATAGCCTCCTTCTGCTTCCCTCTGCTCACCATAATCCGAGTCCTTGAAGCAGGCATCCAAGTGGTCCTGGTCCTCATCGTAGTCCTCGATGTCGATGCTGTTCTTTGTGCTTTTCTTCAGCAGCCGCTTCCCCACGTTTTTGTTGCCACCACCACCGGTTTTCTTTGAGTTTTGTGTGGAGAAGGAGTTGTTTTTAGCCTGATTGGTGCCCCACGAGGTCTGCAGGCAGGACTCTGAGGCCTGGAGGTTTGCCATGGAGAGCATGCCCTGGATGGCCTCCTGCGTGCTGGGGGAGGCCGGAGGCTGGCTGTGGGACAAGGGAGAGACACTGGAGCACTCGGTGATTCCAGAAACACCAAACCCTCACACAGCTCCCTCCTGCCATGGCAGCTGTGCTGGGACAGACCTCCTGGTTCCCCTGAGCAGCTGCACACACCTCCAGGGCCAGTGGGGAATTTGATGGCACAGGAGTACCACAGATAGCACCTCAGATAGGGACGTGATGACCCAGGAGCCAGGGAGATGTGGGCAGGTTCCTAGGGCTGTCAGTACTCTGGGCAGGGCTCAGGGAACTTCCCAAAGCCCACAGCCGAATTCCTGACAGAGCAGTGACTCCACTACCAACTATCATCATTATCATCATCATCATCATCATCATCATCATCATCATCATAATCACCATTATCCTCCTCCTCCACCTCATCATCATCTTCTAATATCTATCTATCTATCTATCTATCATAATGTTATTTTTCTATACTACCAAATCATCTTCCTCATCATTGTATTTTAATAGTGTTATTTATGATCTCTACTACCAGCACTGGTGGGGGATGTTGTGGGGGGCTCTGCTCTAAACTGCCTGAAAGGTTTTCATCCCAGTTCATACCATGGGCTGTCACCACTCCAGGAGCTGCTGGAAATTAATTCTGAGACTGGCAGAACACTTCATCCAATATTTCCAGAACTTTGGAGCTTGGGCAAGCAGTGAAATGCAAAAAAGCCTTGCTGTGGCATTAAAATTTATTACACTTGTTATACATTTGTTGTGCAATAGAAGCCACGAAGATTCAAGAGATTTAACAGCACCATGTCACTTTCTCCTACTTGAGCCTAATCTGGGCTCTGAATGATGCACAAGACCATAAAGGAAGTTTCTGGGCACCAATGGCATTTATTCATAATCCTGAAAATGAGTTAAGACCAGTGTTAGTTCACAACTCAACAAATACAAGAACATCAAAAACCTTATTTAGGAAAGAGCCATTTAAATCCCTCCAATGTCATGCCTTCTCCTCTGCCTTCTGCCTGGCAAAGGAATATTTTCATCATCTACAAGGAATTATTATATTTTCTTCCAGTCTTTTTCCCTGAACTGTTTATCCAAACGCTGGACTCTCAAAACACTGCAAACAGACCATCAAATACTGACCACTAAATGGGCAAATCAGAGAGGAACTGCCTTAAGCAACACAAACTTCAGCAAATAAATGGTGGGAAATTATCAAAACCAGTGGTTCCGAGAGTCAAATACCAACCTGAAACAGGGGAAATGTCATTTCTCATTAGGGCATGTGCCTGATGTGCTTCCATCAGGAGTATTTCAGCTTTCTAAGCCAAAAACAATTCAAGAAGACTCAGGAAGCAATTTTAAAGCTCTAAAAGAGCCATATCCCCTTTTTGTTGCTTCAGCAATGATTTTTAAAAAACCACATTTATGAAATTAAACTATCAGTGTGTTACAATTATGGCTTTAAAAACATTTGAAGAGAGCATTGGAGTAGGAACAAAGCAGCCAGAGTGCTCCTGTCCCTATTCTGTCCCCAAAGCCACCTCCCAACACACAGGAGGTGGCACTGGGGGACAGCCAAGAGCTGCCTCCAGCCCAGCAGCCTGGTTTTCCTGTCCTGGGGCTGGCAGCTGCTGCTGTGGGTGCACAGAGAGGACACTCTGACAGACACTGGCACTCTCTGTACCTTTATCTGGCCTGTTCCAGCCCTGGGGTGGCAGCAGGACCAGGACAGTGCCCATCCCCTGTGCTGGCACCACTGAGGCCCCACCTGGAATCCTGGAGTCACTTTTCGGTTCCTCATGACCAGAAGGACACGGAGGGGCTAGAGGGTGTCTAGTGAAGGGAACAGAGCTGAGGAAGGGCCTGGACCACCAGGAGGGGCTGAGGGAGCTGGGAAAGGGGCTCAGTCTGAGAAAAGGAGGCTCAGCGGGACTGTGGTACCCAGGTGTGCCAAGAGCATCCTGACCCTGGCACATGCCAGAGCAGGTAGAGCAGGCAAAGAGCTGTTCTGGGGACAGGAACAAGCACTGATAGACTGAGGCTTCACCTCCTCAGTGTCATGGCACAGGAACCATCCCAGCATCCTGTAGGATATCGTCCAGGGAGCTGGTGCCTCACTCCTCACCAACTCTACCACTGTCATCTCTGAGGGTTCAGCCTCTCTAGGCAGATCAGTTCCTTCCTTCCTTCCATCACCAATCACTGAGTGTCGTACCCTCAGATTTAGAAACTGAATTTAGAATATTTCAGCAGAATATTACCGATGGAGCAGTGGCTCTGGACAAGTCACAGTTGTACAAAACTATGGAACGCCAAAAAATTCAAGTACAAACCAAGTGTTTTCTTCCATTTTTGAATCAGACCTGAACACAAGTAATTTTGCTCCTTTCAAGATCAGGTGATGACCAGCCCTCCAAGCTTTTTCCATATCCCATTTCAGCTCTTTCAGCCTGTTCCCACACTCACAGCAGCCTTTCTGCAGGAGCTCTGTCCTTCCCTCTCCCTATCTGCCTGGCACACGCAGTCGAGCAGCAGTTCTCCAAGGCACTGCAGGTAATGCCATCAGGGCCAGCTGCTAATGACAGCCCAGTATTTCACAGAATGAAGTTTCCTATGATTCAGATAAGGCCACTATCACAAAAATCCCTGAGCTGTTTCCCAGGGATCCAGCCCTGGTGTGACAGGATGCAGGCACAGGGAACTGTGTGGGAGGAGATCCCACAGTGACCCACCTGCACTCTGTGCATCCACAATGTACACACACAAACCTATAAATACACACATTCCCTGCCCTTCATCTGCCCTGCAAGCACAGAAAGAAGGGAATTGTCCCTGAGAGTCAGAGGTGGCCATGCTGGCCCCATGCTGTGGCACAGGGCATTTGTGTATTGACACTCCTACAGTGTATCACTTTTCTCCCATTTCATTTTCAAACAGCACGTTACAGCCATGTGAAAAGCCCAGCATAATTATGAAATGAAACACAACCAGGGGCTTTTTCCAATTAGGATGCAGCACACACTGCCAGAGCCCAGTGTTCATCCCAGAGCCAACCCTGATGTGACACATCCCCACTGAACCCCCCAAACGGAGCAGGCACTCAGCCAGGTCTGGTGACAGGACTGTGTGTGGGACCTTGATTTCAGAAACCACAGAGCCTTCAAACACCCTGGGTACACCAGGCTGAAGGGGAAAGCAAAGGCCTGAGTCCTGCTCTGCTCTGGCAGTTTAACCCCTTGCAGACAGCAAAACACACCCCAGGCAAGGCAGAGAACTGTCAAGGACCATTCCAAAGCACACAGTGAGCTGTGTTATCCACAGAATGGTCAGGAGAGAACACAGGGCCAAGGAAGATTTCTCTGAATTCTTATAATAGTTGATAAATTTTCTTTTTCTATACCAAAATTCCAGCATGGGAGTGTTACTAACTTGGCAGCTTTATTACAGCATTAGACACACCTGACTACTGTTTGATGTGTCCCATGACCTGCCAAAACGTAACTGTGAAATCAACAAACACTCATCCCATTGTGAACCAGAATGGAAAAGGAATTCATAGGGAATGGGAAAGGAATTCACTTGTCAAGCAGACAAGTGTTATTGTGATTATCTCTTTGCACCTCTCACTGTGTGGATCACTGAAGGATCTGGTGCTGTGCCTTATTGTTCGTATCCAAAGCATCCAGTGACAATTTCCCCCTTCCAGTAAGCCCAGGCAGACATTTCCATTTCAGCTACAGAAGTACCCATCAATGAGTTTGCTTTTTACCCCAAGCCTTATTTTTTGGTGGGAAGAAGACTGATAACCAGAGATGGGAGGGAGGGCAGACAGTTTCCTATATCCTTACCTGGCATTTGTGGCACCTTGGAATGCCTGATGGGAGAAATGCTGGCCATTACTTCATTACAATCTCACAACATTAAAACTGATAATTCACACCCTCAAGCTGCAGTCACTGAACTCTCTCCTCCTTTTGAATGATTCATCAATTACAGCATTATTGCCAAAACTGATCTTCAGCATCTACAGACATGAAATTCTCTATTTGTTCAAATTACACCACCAAAGTCTTTCCTCCCGCTCCCTCCAGATCACAGGACAAAGGAAGAGTTTGCTTACTGGAGAAAAAGCAGTGACCAAGCTGTGAAATCATTCCCACTCACACACAAGCACAAAAGAGCAATTTTGTTCACAGGTGAGAGGGAAAAGCCTCCCCTGGTCCATACCTGTTGGTGTTATACTCTAAACCCCCAACTTCCTTGCTTGCCTGCAAAAGATCAAGAATTCCTGCTGAGCTTCCACTCTCTTTCTTTACTTTGGAGTTGCGTCCTGGCTTTGCCTCTGTGTCAATGTGAAGCAAACCTTCATCCGATGAGTCCTCGCTCTGCAAAACAACAAAAGGGCTCAAACTATTTTGCTTTTTCTGACTTATTCAGGTATTATAATAGGAATTTGTATGAACCACCGTTGGGCAGAATGTTTAATTTTGATGTCATTTGATTTCCAGCATTGAGCCTCAGTGCTGACACAGAGCAAACTCTCACCTGGGTTGTCCCAGCCTGCAGGTGAGCTCCAGCCAGGCTCACTGACACTGCAGGGACTGGGCTAGGCTCAGTGGGTCAGGAACGTTCCAGAGTTCAGCCCAGAAGGGGCAGAGAGGCTCTGCCAAGTGGCACAGCACAAACACTCAGGTTGCCACATCACAGGAATGGACTCACAGAAAGGTTTGGGTTGGGAAGGGCCCCAAAGAGCCTCATGTTCCAGGAGTGCCTCCTTGTGAAGGCACAAAACCTCCTACCTTGTATGGAACCGACTCCACCTTTGGCTTCTTCACTGGAGTGTGCTGCAGGGTTTCCTTTTTATCTGATAAAACTGAACAAATACAAAGAAACAAAAATCATGGTGTTTCCCCTTCCAAAACCAGCCCTCCTCTTCCACTCACATTTGACTGACAGGTCAGACACAGCTTTCTTTGCTATAAATCACACAGATTTTAAAGATTATGTTGATTGTTTTGGACAATCACCACCCAAGACTTTGCTAAGCAGATAAAGACAAGCCAGGAAATATCCTTACAGGGCAACTCTCTTTTTGCAGTGTTTTTCTTTCTTCTGATTGGGAACTCATCAATTTTCAGTTCACCATCATCTGACACATATTCATATTCATCCCGGACAGGTTTGGCTTTGTCCTCTTTACAGTTCTGCAGCGACCCAAACACACTGGTGTTCAGATGGGTTTTGACACCCTTTGAACTGAAAAAAAAAATTTACAAATCAGTAACACCCTGAGTAGAAAACAGCTTGTGACTTGACAGACAATGAGTATCTCTATGCAGAAATCTCTGCCAAAGGGAATTCTTTCAGGGGTGCCAAAGCAATTAGAGTAATTTTACAAACACATTTCTGAACTTACAGTTTGTACCTCAAAACAGGATTCTGACCAGAGCACTTGGAGAAGTTTTAGTGATAGGGTATTTTCTACATTGACCAGAAAGGCAGATTTTCATATTCTTGTAAAAAATATAAATAATGACCTTTCAATTTCCTTTTTTTAGTTGATGTGTGTTGTCGTATTTTTACCTACCCAAGCAACTTCTTATTAGAGAAAGAGAATGTGAATTTGTTGTCTTTATTTCCTGACAAAGGTGTCTTTTCTGATTTATGTTCCTCTTCCATTTTTAGAAGTGAATCAGGTTTGCTGTTCTGAAAGGCAAAAGACCCAAACAAAATAAATAAATCAGTCATTTATGTTTCAGCTTCCCAGGTACCCTCAGAATCTAAGCCTGTTAAATCTTCCCTTATTAAAAACCCTATTAAATTTTCTCTGCAGACAAAATGTTCTATTCTGTCAGTGAATTTCACTCACCCTGCATTAGCCCTCAAGAAAGGCAAGATTTTAATTCATGGGGCGTAATTCAGATTTCATTAACTCTAATTTTATGCCATTAAAATTAGTTCTTAATTATTAGCTATGAGTTAGTTATTGATTAGTTATTGATTTCTCATTAGTGATTGATTTCAGGCTTAAAGCAGCAGGACTGTGCCAGAGCAAGGATCACAAAAGGGATCAGCACTAAACCATCCCACTGGTAACAATCTGGTGTCACTGTGGGCAAATCAGCACAAGCTTTTGAGGCATCCATCCACCCCCTCTTCCTTTTTCAGCAATTAATTGATCATTTTCTGCTTAATTTTCTTTTCTTTGGGAAATGGAAATTGGTGCCTCGTTCACTCTGCTTAGGCAGAGCCACAAACAATTCTCTCCCCTTGGCTTATCACAGTGTGACAGAATTTAACAGGAGACATTACCTTGTATTTCCATTTGGCTTCTGTTTTGCTTTTATTTTGCTCTCGGACTTCAAATTTCTCCACCTCATTCTGCTTGCTTGCAGATTCCTTATTGGGAGCACTTAAAACATTCTTTGCAGTCTGGGAACAAAGTCAGGAAAAAAAAGTCCTCTGAATGAGGATGGAGTGTTGGCATGTCAGAAACATAGGCTTTATCTGGGAAATAACACGATGTATTTTTGAAAACCCCCATTTATTCTTTTTGAACCCCAAACTGAGGTTCAATCAAATATTGCTCCTTCAGAGTCTGCAGAAGAACAGCTGCACTTCTCCTTGATCCCCCAGCACACTCCTCGCCCTGTCTGTCACCCTATGAGAGGTTTCACAAACTGTCAGAACTCCAGAAACATTTCAGGAAATATTTATGGATATTTCTTCACAAACAGCACACAACCATTCCTCTGCCAGTGCCTCAATGGATCCTGGCCCCTACTGAAAGCAGTAGCAAAATTCATGCTGAATTAAAGGGCACCAGAATTAAAGGACAGCAAAAAGAAACTCGTCCTACATGGGCAAAAGTGGAAGAGAATTATTGTTCTATTTTCAATCATTCATTCTAGAGCAACATCTCAAGCCAATGAGATACTTTAGGAACAAGTTCTTCCATCACTGACACCTTTTGATATCAATGGGTCTCTGGGAGGCTCCACATCAGAGAATAACCAGTAAACAGTGAAATCCAATCCCACAGCTGGGTAAGAGAAGGGCAGCAGCTTCAAACCTTTCCTTGCTCTTGCAGAGCCAGGGTTTCACAGTGTGCTGCACACATCACCTTTGGCATGAGACTTAGAGTGATTTTACCTCTCTGGGGGTGGGAGAAGAGGGACAGGTTAAAGCAGGACCCACCTTCCCCTTCTTTGGCGTCTCGATCTTGGTCAGAGCCTCCTTGGTGTGTGCCTCCAGCAGGTCGAGGTTGGGGATGGCTGGTGGGGGGCTCTCCTTCGCCTTCTTGCCTTTCTTTTTGCCTTCTCCCTTCACCTTCGGTGTTTTGGGAGGTTTGGGGGGCTTGGGAGGCTTCGGGGGTTTGGATGGCTTGAGTTGTTTGGGGGTTTTCACAGTTTTGGGAGTCTTTTTTTTCGGGATTTTTTCTATGGGCGGGGGCGGAGGGGTGACCTGGCCGGGGGACGGAGCCTCCTCCTTGAGCACAGGACACACCTCCTCGGCCGGGGGGTTGGCACTCGTGTCTGCTCTGCTGGCTTTTGACGCGTTCTGTGGGGCGGCACAAAGCACAGGGGGTCAGGCACACTTGTCCCCTTCTGGGTACTCACCTGCACCTGCCATTGGACGGGAAACAAACCCCAAAGAGCCCCAGGGGTGATGGAGGGGGATCTGCAGCACAGCTCAGTAGCACCGAAGAGTGCAGATCCCATCAAAGCCACAGAAATTCCCTGTTCACCAATTCCCAGCCCCAGCTCCCACCCTCACATTCCTCAAGCCTGGCCTGGAGTAACTCCAAAGGCTTGGCAGGGAATGTGACCCTCCCTGGGCTGCAACATCACGTGGGGCTGTTCAATCCTGTCCACACAGGATGGATAAAATGAACAATCTTCTGCTTAAAATGCTGATCAGCTCCAGCAAAAACCCTTTCCGTTTCATTCTGATGTGATAAATATAGCACAATCACATTTCATGCCCTCGGGAAAAATTAGCAGTAAAATAGCTGCCCAATTAAAGTTAACACTGACTAATTAAAAAGAAATTATTTTCTGCTTAACTTGCCGTTCTGACAATCAGAAAACTTAAATACTGCATCAAAGAGGATCAAAGGATAAGACAGATTTCAGTTTTGAGAACTGAAACAGGGTGGAATGCAGCACGATGTCCTCCTGCAGGAGCTGACTGCAGCTGCAGTCACCTTTTAGTGTCACATCTCCAGCCAGCAGGATGTGGTGCCATACCCAAAGGGTGACACCTCCATGCATTTTATAACCCCCAATACAGTAAATATTATATAAACAGCACAAACCTCACTTAATCTTATTTCTTTGGCAAGGTCCTTGATAAGTTGTGCTGGTTTGAAGTTTTCTGGTAGTTCATCTTCATGCTCTGCTAAAGCCTGAAACACAACAAAGCCAGACTGCTGATTTTGAGCATGTTTTCTTCAAAAATAATAAAAAAAAAAAACCTTCTTGAAGTGACTCGTCCATATTTTTCCTATGTTTTGAAATCAATCCTGACTGCAATAGACATTCAAATAAGAAAGAAATGTTTCTTTCCCTGTTCTGGATGTTATTGTAACATGGTGTCCCAAGCGAACAACAAAGTCAATCATCTTTTTTCAGATATTATCTCATTTTCACAACTGCAGCATCACTTTGCTCACCCCCAGCTCTCTTTTTCTTTGGCATCTCAGAATTGGATGCTTTGCAATGGAGATGTTATTTGCTCCAGAATTTCCTCTCTGCTGACAAACACGTAATATTAATCCAGGCTGCTTCTCCTACCTGTTTTTTAGTCCATGACCTGAAAGCACCATTGAGAATCTTTGCTCCTTGAAGGAGATGAGCAGGAGGTTGCTGTCCAGCTTTATGCAAACCTAAGCAGAGAAAAAAACAAGTGTCATTCAAACACTGACAGCTACAGCTGTTTACAGAAAGCATTTAATTTGAAAACTGTAGCTGGGAAGGCTGAAATTAACTCTCAAAGAGTTGGTGCCCACAAATGAAGCCCTACTACAACCTGATGGCAATGAGCAGTGTTTTTACTGTGTTCCAAACCTAGCTGAACCTCCCCACCCTGTGCTCCTGCTGAAATTCAGGGTACCTGCCCTCACACCCCAAAGCTGAGCCACCAAGGCAGGCAAGGAAATGCAGCTTTACCTTTGAATTTCTCCAGTAGATGCTTCCCCATGTACCAACATGCCGTCTCAAAGTTGGGGAACTGGGTCAGGCTGACGATTTTCAATCTCCTCTCCACTTCATATGCTCTGCAAGACACACCCACAGGAGCTGAGCATGGCAGAGCACGAGTGTGGCACAGAAGGGACAGGGTCACTCTGCAGGGTGTCCCCTCCTTGTCCTGCTGCCACCTAGGCTGGCCTCAGGCCAAAAGCAAACCATGACAGCACTGGTAAAACTCTGAGGTACAGTTGTGTCATGGGCTTATTGGCCCAGAGTCAGTAAAGAACTGCTTGTATTGTCTGACACTGGGCAAAGAGCCCAGCTGGGCAGGTGGGGGCTGATCCAGCAGCCAGGGGCAAGTGCCAGGGTGAAACTCCAGGCAGTTTGGGACAGTTCTGCCTTCACGATGGGGCCACATCCATGCAGGCACCTCAGGAATCCTCCCGTGCACTGTCAGCAGGTGTTAGGACAGCTCAGGACAGCTCAGCACTGGGCAGAGGGGACAAAGGTGGGTGCTCCATCCAACACTGACCAAGAGCTGCACCAACATTACTATCGGTGGTTCATTAGTACTGGCTTAGTAAAAACTGAGCCTCTACACAACTTCAGGTTTTACAAGCAGATTACCTCATCTGCATTTCCACGCTTAGACTGTGTAGAAAATGTCCTGCAAAGGCCAGGCAGTCTACTGGTGTTAGAGTTGCATAAATCCAACCTAAGAGAGAAAGAAGAGTCCTCAAGACAAGAACCTGAAGGCCAGGACCACAGACTTCAACCCCAAATGATGCCTGCGCTTCACTGAGCACCTGAGCACCCCAAAGAATCCACAGAGGCCAGCCCCAGAACCACACACACTCTGAACAAATTCCCTCTGCTCCCTCCTTTGTTTTGCTGCCTAATGGCAGCTGCTTTCCTCTCCCCACAAAGCCCTGTAACAGCCCCTGACATGTGCTTTATCAGAGTGTCACAATCAGGTGTTTTCCAAACATGGATTTTCATACAAAAATCTACTCGAGTTGCTGGATCTCTGTGAATTGCTCTGTGCTTGTTCCATCTGCTCCACACACGGCCATGAGGGAAACACCCACTTTCCACTTCTTACACTCCAGGTAAAATTCAAGTGTGTAAACCTTTGGTGCAAGAATCTGCTCACACACAGTGAGTCACTGCAGTGCCACTGCTGCCCCCTGAGCTCTGCTCCCAGCTGCTGCCACTGCCTGCACTCAGAGCAAGGCTCTGCTTCACTTCGGGAGAGGGAAGGTCCCTGTCCCAGTTTCAACAGGCAACACGGAGGGCTGGAAACAGCAATGCAAATGAGGAAATTACTGTTCATGGTGAGAGCAAGGTGAGGGAGCCTAGCTGGAGCAGAGCTGTGCTCACTGCAAGCCCTGCAGCATTCTCTGATTAACTCCCTGTCCTTGTGGAAATCCTCCCAGGAACCAAGAAAAACAAAACGCACCATCCCTAATACCCAGTGAAAGCCTGATCTATCAACTAACCCAAACAAAGCTGTGACATCAAGATCTTTGACCTCACATGCAACAACAAATGTGTGTTCACACTCGTGCAGGCACCTGCAGCTCCTGAGGGTCACAGGAGATTGATGTCTGTGACAAGGATTTGGGTGTGTCATGGGCAGAATGCAAATTCATTCCATGTAAATTGTCTGTCAGATTTCAGAAAGCACCAATGACATGGTAGATACAGAATGAGAGCTCATGAGTTACTGTAGCCCAGCTAGACCATGAGTGGAACCCTGTACCTACTAAGTTTTACTTTTAAAAGGCTGCTCAAATGTTATCAGAAAGCAGCAAAAGCTCTGATTTGTTTAGTTTTGTTTTGTTTAGTTTTGTTTGTAAGCACCTGAAATAAAACATCTGTTGAGAATTAGACTTCATTCTTAATCAGAGAAAGCTGTCAAATCCCACCCTGTGGCATTTTGGATGTGCTGCTCCAAAGGATGAGGAAATCCCTCCTCCCCAGCCTGCTCACCTGATGGGATGAAGAGAGTCTGGCCTTGTTTCACTGTGCATTTGTAACATTTATCTACTTGGTCTGCAAAAAACATCTCACTGTGATTTGCTGCTGACTGCCAGCGTTCATACAGAGAAATATTTGCAGAGGCTGGTTTGATGAGATAAAAGATCTTTTCTCCCTGAATTAGAAATGTAAAATTAGCAATGAGCAGACAAATCAAACAATGCTGCACTGGTGCACACACACACACATATACAAATATTTATCTAAATATACAAGTAACACTGTGTATTTTGGCACTATTTAAATAAAATTAATTAGTCAGCTTTGTACAGAAGGGCTGAAATAATTAAATCACAGCTGACCACATCTGCTCAGGTTTGTGGGAGTGATGGTACAAAAGGTTCACAGTGCCAGGTTCCATCACACTGCAAAAACAGGATGTGGTAGCTTTAAGGCCTGGGGTGATGAATGCAGAAGGCACTAAGCAAATATTGAAATCCTAATAGAGAGAAAATACACAGAGGACTTCCATGGTCCAAGGGCTTCCTCTCTCAGGAGACCCTGGCACCTCTGGGACTGCACCCACTTAGAGCAGTTAAAGCTCAGATACAACAGGACAGTAACAAATAAAACTGAGAGCTGGATTTTGGGGAGAATTCCATGATGGTCTCTGTGTGTAAAACTGAGATTGTAACTGGACACACCCCGAAGGCAGGGTCCCTCACCTTCAGCACGTGGTACCAGGCAGAGGCCCCCCCAGAGTCTATGTGGAAGTCAGTGTAGCTGTCCTTCACGCAGATCAGGCAGTACTTGGTCACTTTGGGTTTAGCCAGCAGAGCATCATCAGGCCAGTAATTTTCCACCCAGGACAGCTTCTTCACGATGTCAGGAGGCTCCACAAAGCTGGACATCCTTGCAGAGAGAGAGGAGAACAGAAGGCAGCTTTAACACATAGCACCAGGAGCCTGGCACAGCAAGGAGTGGGGCTGATCCCTGCACGGCAAACTGGAGCAGCTCCTCTCAGGGCAGTGCAGCTGCTCTCATTCAGAAAATCAGGGAACACTGTTCACAGACAGAGATTTAAGGGTTTTTAAGTGTGATGACCCAACAACAACCCTTTGCCTTCTTTCAGCAGTGCCATCTATGATCAAACGTGCTGTTTGTGGTTTTGCAGCCCCTGCTGCACAGACTCAGGTACAAACACTGCTGTCATCACAGTCACCTCCCCAGCCCATCCAGAACAGAGAGTGAAATGTGTGCACTTGGACACAAATCCTCTGGTAAACCCCAAAAATTAGCAAGTTAAGCTTAATATTAATAATCCAAATAATAATAACATTAATGTTTATGGATAAATAACTCTTGATCTGATGCTAAAATCAGCAATCTTACTTAGTTGGACTAAATTATATTAAAAAGCTCAGAAGAAAGGAAAAAGTCTAATTTGGGTTGACAATGTGAATATATTTAAAATACAAGATATATAATATATATTTCTATAATTTATATGAATTAATCTATTTATTTACATTAAGAACATACTCTTACTGGATATGTATCTAAATTTATCCAAATTATTATATTCATTCACATTGAATATATGTTCTTATTTATTTATTTCATTCATATATTACATTTTTATCAAATATATAACATATACTATAATCACAGGTAAGACAATGCAGTGGCATGACAACCAGGTATTAAGTGTTTCATCCTAGAATGTGCTAAATTTTAGATTCAAATAGTGCAAAATTTGGGCTGATAGTGCAGGAGGTGAAGGTTCACTGCTAGACACTCTAAAATCCCACATCAGTGAGAGAATCTGCACTTCACACTGATATGAAATGGTCCCACATGTCATTTGTGCTCAGTGTCAAACCCTGATGACAATAACTCCATTTCCATGGCAGGGAAGATGGAGCTGTGCATTCAATTAAACTGTCACTGTCTATGCTAAGAAATAAAATATTTGCTATTAATGTCTAGATTAGCAGCGTGTGAACGACAGCTCCTGCAGTCCTTCAGGAAAAAAGACATCTCATTATTTGGGGATGATGGCAGAAAGCTGGGAAAATCTCAGCTGAGGATCCTGGTGGTCTCAAACTTGCCCTGAGCAGAGCTGCTCTCTGCAGTGATGGGGGTGAGCCACCAAACCCCAGCTCCAGGGATCCGGGAAATGTGTGGAAAAATGAGCTTGGCATTATCCACCAGCCTTCATTTTCCAGTCTTGGTGCTAAAGCAGAATGCTCCCCAAAACAGCCATTCTTTGTTTTTCTGCTGACATTCAATCTCATCTGTGTTGTGTGTTTGTGTGTAAAAGGATCTTCTCCTTTTCCTGGCTCTTCCCTTCTGGAAGCATCAGACACCCCAAAGGATACAGGGCCTGTGGAAACCACCTGCACAGCTTTTGGTGTTCAATATCTTACAGGTAATAAATTAAATACGAACTATAAATCAAACCAAGTCTGTAGCAATTCCCGTGCAGGAGTCTGGACCCTTACCTGGTGTCTGAGAACTCCAGGTTTGTGACATTCAGGACCCTTTTCCTGTTTGTGCTGTAGTAGTAATCCACAAATTCCTTGAGCTTCATCTTGCAATCCTTCTGCTTGGTGACATCAGTGACATCAACACTGCGTTCCGGCCCTGCATGTGAGTTCAGTGGAGAGGAGAGGTTGATGGACAGCCTGCCTTGTCCCTTTTCTGTGCTTGGGGGTGACTTAACCTGTCCAGAAACATCTCAATCTTCTGATTTGCTGACCTGTCCAGCCCTTGGAACTCCCCTGTTGCTTTGTGTATGTACCCACACAGACACACATGCATGAAAGACCTGTGTGTACATAAATACCCATCAAATGGTGCTTTTGCAGTCGTGTCCCTGGGAAAGCCATTCCTTGGTACTGCTCTGGCTGGCACTGCTCATGTGGAGAGCAGAGCAGGAGGGCTCAGCCTCACTGCCAGGCTGCCACCCTAAACAAGAGTGACTTAATTGCTAACACAACTTCCCACTACACAACAAACCTGCAGTATTCAACATGGGGCCATGGACTTCTCTGAGGAGATGGAGATGTGCAAAGTCCTTTATTATACAGACAGAGACTATGACTACTACAGACCACTTGCTAAGACTACTCCTATGATTCTTACTGTGGCTACTGCATCCTACCACGCAGTGAAAATTCCCTTTTATACCATCCCATAGACAGGATGTGTCATCATATAAACAGGAAAGATGTTCACCACAGTGTCCCCCAGTCACCTGGGTTATTTCACAGCTGTTACCTGTTATGGTAACAGGCAAACAATACCCTAAAAGGTCACAAAGTACAATACTCACACACCATAGGTGCAGAAGGCCACAAACCCATGATCCTGTTTTCCCATGTCCATCCCTGGTGACCTGGATGTGCTTCCAAGGTCACCTCTGGGTCTAGAGAAGAGGCTCAGCTCTGGGCCTTCCAGGCCTGCTTTTCTATAACACACAGAGTGTAACCCTACACAAACCCTGAGACCAGCACAGCTTATGGCACAGACAATATTTTACACCACATTTTACAATTTTCTATACAAGTGATTATTTCAGAGAGCAGCTGAGCTGCAAGCAGCCCAGTGCCAGGCACCCACCCACGTAGTTCTCAACGTCGCTGACATAGAAGGTGGGAGCAGGCACAGCCAGGCCCAGCCCGTCCTTCTTGGGCACCAGGATGGGCTCTGCAAAGCCCTTCTCCTCCAAATACTCTGCTGTCAGCTGGCTGCCTGGCACTTTCACCACGATGTCCTCAGCACTGCAAGAGCAAGCACAGAGTCAGTGGTGAGGGGCTCCACACCAGGCTTGGGATGTTCTGCCTTTCCCTGCTGAAAGGAACCACTGAGGAAAAGGAATTATATGCAAATTAGGTGCGTGAGCCAAAATCCCATTGATTGCAAAGCATGAAGGGCTCAATAAAATCAGTTGCTCAAGCCTCATGCTCCAGCTACTGGGAAGTCCTAAAATAACAGCTTACAGCAAAAGTCCAGTTTCCTCAGCTGTAGGATCAGTCGATCTACCAGAGATCAATGTTAAAGGAATTCATGTTAAATGTTTCACTTCTAAGAAGGTAAGATTAAAAACATTACCCAATCTCAAATAAACAGCCCTAGAAATGCTTGGCAAATCATTGTAAAGCAGTGGAATAACGTGCTCAGGAAATATTCTGCAGATCATTGTGAAGTGGCAGGGACACCTCCCACTGTCCCAGGCTGCTCCCAGCCCCAATGTCCAGCCTGGCCTTGGACACTGCCAGGGATCCAGGGGCAGCCACAGCTTCTCTGGGAACCTGTGCCAGGGGATGCCCCCCCACCCAGGGAAGAATCAATTGAATTGTTACTATTTTGGTACTAAATATTTTAGAACAGAATTACATATATTATGTTTTTTGCCTTTTTGCTCTCTTGAGGGTTCCTTTTGACCTGAGATCCCCAAAGCACTCACTGGGGTTGTCATTCAGTGCCTCGTGCTGGGAGTCACCAGTGCTGCTCCTGGTCCCTCTCTCCTGCAGCACCCTCTGAGTCTGGACTGTCACATCTGCACATCTCATTCATTGGCTTTGGAGGAGGAAATTCCTCCACAAGACTTTGTGTCTGATCCCAGCTTTTGCAGGCATTTCTTTGTGCTACAGACCCTCCAGTCTCAGGAGATTTCATTTGGCAGCAGGATTTTGTTATCACACATTAATGAGAAACAAAGAGGAAAAACAGGGGGCTGTAATATTTGTAACAATTTTGGAGTGACTCAGAGACACTGTAGGTGTGACTGCAGCCTCCTGAGGCCATCCAAGGTTGCTGAAATCAGTCTGCCTGCACCATAAATCTTTTTTAAAATGAGCTGTGCAACCTGTCAAATTACAAATTACAGAAAAAAAAAAGATAAACTGCTACGATAATAAACCTTGCAGGCCCCAATAAAAATAGCCAGGCAAGTAAAAGTACTGGATCCTGAGCTCAGCAAAACACGCCTGTAAAACCTGCAAAACACTTTCCAGAATTATTTTCAGTTTTTTTCCTTAAGCAGCCTAAGACTAGTATCTTAAATTAAATGTGAAATTAAATTCTCCATGAAAAGGAAGAAGTTCTGTGTTTACTTTGCCACTCTCCAAGGTTTCCTCTAAAGTAATTAGTTATTAATAATTAAGGATTTATTTGGCTACAGCCTACATTAAAGAGCCAGGAGAAAATGATCAGTCTGGCAGATGGCTGTGGAGCAGCCCAATGACATGTGGGACATGTCACCCAATAATCAGCACCATTCACTGCCCCAGTGACAGAGCCTTTGTCACCCAGTCACTGAGCACAACATTGTTCTGTCCATGTTGGGGACAGACTTCTCCAAGTCATTAAAACTTTGAGAACTGGAGAATTCTAGGCAAAAAGTGGGTTAGTTTCTTTTGTTCCAGGAGCCAAACACGATCTGGCTCAGCATGGAGAAGAGAAGGCTCTGGGGAAACCTTAGAGCCACTTTCAGTGCATAAAGGGGACTTATAAAATACAGCAAGAGTGACTTTCTGCAGAGGCAGATTGTGATAGGACAAGGTAGAGGAGTTTTAAACTAGCAGAGATTTAGATTTGATGTTGGGCAGGAATTGTTCCCTGTGAGGGTGGGCAGGCCCTGGCACAGGGTGCCCAGATTTGCTGTGGCTGCCCCTGGATCCCTGGCAGTGTCCAAGGCCAGGCTGGACATTGGGGCTGGGAGCAGCCTGGGACAGTGGAAGGTGTCCCTGCCCATGGCAGGGGTGGCACTGGATGGGCTTTGAGGTCCCTTCCCACCCAAACCATCCTTGCCTTCCCAAATCCCAGCATCTGTGGAAATCCACAGGAACTGACTCAGCTGAGAAGAGATCCCAACACAGCTGCACAAAATAAAAAAGGGAAGAGCCTGGGACATCTGCAGTCAAACAGCACTGATTTAATCACCAACAACCTACGGTGCTGCCAGCACAGATCATCCCCAGCCCCACAGAACCCCGGCACTGCCCCTGCACCCCAAAACCCACCTGGGGAACGTCCGACTCCGCAGTTCCTTTATGAACACCTGGCTCCCGTTCTGAACAGGCTTCACCTCTGTTGTCTGGCCCATGTCATGCTTGTGCCAATTTCTCTTCTTTTTCACTGAAAGGGAACAATTGGACAGCTATGTTTAGGTGAAGATAATTATTAAGACATTGGCAGGAAGGGCAAATCTTCATTTAATTTCTCACACGAGCAGAGCAGAGCGGAGGGAAGCCCCACCATGCTGCCCTGCAGATTTTAATATTGCTCTCAATACCCCATTAGACAATTGTGGAGCAGCTGAAGATGCATTACTGAGAACAGGGAGCATTCAGGAGCAGAGGGCAGGGCTGGGTGATTGCTGAGCTCACACAAACACCAGCTCTGGACCCCCTGGGCTGTCCACACTGGGCCGGACACCCTGTCCCTCATCCTCGCCAGGAAAGCCACAGAAAGGGCCCTGGCATAGCCTGCAGGATGGGTTTGGGGAGGGAATTCATCAGGAATCACCTCGGAATAAAAAATAAAGCTCTGTCCAGGAGTGCGGGGTTTGACATCGAGTTGGATGGGATTTTAGCTGTGCCCTGCACACAGCATGGACAGGGGAGGGAAGAGGAGGGGAAGAAGGAAGGGAAGAGGAAAAAGAAGGGAAATGGAAAGGGAAAAGGGGAAAATGAAAAGGAAAAGGGGAAAAGGAAAAGGGGAAAAGGAAAAGGGGAAAAGGAAAAGGAAAAAAAGGAGTTGGTTGCTAGAACTGCAGGGAAGGGGATTTATTATGGCTCAGACCTGCAGCTGATGCCAGATTGAGGCCCCCTGACTGTGCTCCCAGCGAGGGATGCACACACAGGATGGTCCCTCAGGGATGCAGGGCCAGCAGGAATGAGCACACATGAGGCAGTCAGGTTTCAGGGTGGTTTTGCCCTGCCTCTGACAGCCGATAACACAAAGCAAGAAAAACTGGTCCCGCTTTTCCCCTGAGTCAGCAGAAACCCCCTCAGCTGTTCCTGCTTCCACAGTGAGTCCAGAGAAACTCACTTTGGTAGGAAACTGGGTTTTTCCACATTTGTATCATTTAAAGCCTCTGTTAATAGGATTTTCATGTGTCACATCATACATTCATTTTCCACCCTTGTTTTGCATCCTGAACCTCAGTATTCCACCCCAAGTCCAAACCTCTTATTACAAGTGAGGGAAGGCAGCAGACCTCTCACGGATGGCACCCACTGCTCACCCTGCACACACACAGACCCACACACTGCTCCACTGGGAAAGGAATCTGGAGGCCAGAGCTGTAATCCATGAGATTTGGAAAGAGCAAACTTTGCTTTCCCGACCACAGCCCTGGAATAACTCAAGGAAAGGCATCTCCCAGTGGGTCCATCCCAGGTTTTGCACAAAGCATGTCGGGTTTATTAGTTCCATGCAGGCTCCAGCCTAGCTGGAGATATTCATTAAAGCTGCTAGTTCTTTATCTTAATGACTCTCAGGCTTAGTGTATTAATTCAATGCTCCTGGTAACAAAGGAAACAAGCCTGGCTTGAATGCCAAACCTTCCTCCCCTCCCTCCCTTCCCAGCCTCCGCCTCCTCCCCCTCTCAGCACATCCCAATCCACATCAGAGGGTGCTGACTGCACTTGCACTCCGAGTGCCAGTCCCAGGAAGAGAGGTGTCACTTGCCACGGGAAAATCAGAGCTTATCCCCCAAGAACACTCCTTCATGACACTCCAGACAGCACAGAGCATGGGGAAATGAGAGCAGCAGATCAGGGCTGAATCAACAAATCCACTGCAGCTCCCCCAAAACCTGCAGGGAGGTCTTTGCCTCAGCACCAAGAGCTGGCAGGTGTCCACCTCTCCCACGAGGCTCCCCATCCAGCTCTCCCATTCACTTTTCCCATCCACCCTCCCATCCAGCTCTCCCACCCAACTCTCCTGCAGAGGCAGCATGGATCCCTCACCCCAGACCGTTCCCCAGGAGGAGATGCCTCCTGGACAGCAGCCGGAGTCCATCACACTGCATCAAACACTTGACACTTGACCATCTCCAGCCATGCTTTCTATATTTTATCTTTACCACGAATACCACAGTCAGGACTAAAGGTTCATTCTCATGTGCAACAGATCCCAGCTTTGGCCAGAAAAGCTACTTTTTGTGTAATTTATCACAGATTTCTTTTTCTGCAGATCTTTCTGATCCAAATTTAACCTTTGGGAAGCCCAAGAGCGGGAAAAGGGAAGCCATTTTTGTACCTCACAATGAATAATTCGCAGGTATATGTACATTATTTCAAACCTATTTGTGTAGAAGTGATCATCACCTCAAAAGCTCAGGAAGAATGAAAGGGTGGCTGAGGGATGGGGCTGCCCAGGGAGGGGATGGAGTCCCCGTGCCTGGAAGTGTTCATGGAACAGCTGGATGTGGCACTCAGTGCTCTGCTCCTGCCCAGCTGGTGATCAGTCACAGGCTGGACTCTTGGAGTGATCCTGGAGTTTTTCCCAACCTAAATGACTGCTTGAGTTGGAAGAGACTTTAAAGCCCATCTTGTTCCAGCCATGCCCAGGGTGCTTCCACCAGAGCAGGGACACCCAAGAGCAACCTGTGAGCTCTCTGCTGATCAACACTGAAGGTTGTAACTACTTAAAGCCGGCCACAGCCCTGGGTTCCCTTGCAGCTCTGCAACTCCACTGATTCCAAAGGATTTCTCCTGATTTGCACTGCTGCAAGCGAGGCCGCAATCAAACCCGGCATTTCAGATTGTGTTATGAAATGAGCCAAGCCTGCCCAAATGAAGCCCTTGCATTTTATTGAAATGATGTCAGAAAATGTTGGATGAATACGGATGGTTTTTTCCAAAGAGGAGTCCCTATACATTTCATTAAACAAGAATGGTTTAAAATGCCATGTGACAGGAAGCAATCTTCGGAGAGCAGCCACTCACCACAGTGGTAATGTGGAAAAATGTAAGGAGAGGAAAATGATTTTTAAACTTGACATCTGGAAAATATATCTGCTGGAAGGCAAGCTCCAGAAATACACGTTTATTTTTAAATCCAGACAAGTTGCATAACAGACAATTGCTGTCTGTGTTTCCCTTTGCTAATCTCACAATAATTAAATCCTACCAGTGAACTACCGGCACTGGAACAACTCCCACTCCTTTATTGCTGAGCTGATAGTGCTGGATAACAGGTCTGAACACATTCTGGACCAGTTAATGAGCAGAGGAAGAGATCTCCCTGCAGCAGGACATCCTCCATGCAAATTCCAGCAGATGGAATTCACCAGCCAAGCCGCTCCCACCTTCACTTCATCCAGATTTTAACTCCCCTGGCCTGGGGTACCCTGCAAGGAGGGGCTACAGCAAAACAAACGGCCTCCTTTTCCCACAGGATCCACGATTCTACACCTTAGTGGGGAAAATTACTGAGCAGCCTGTGACCTTGCCACCAAAACTCAAGGTAAGGATAGCAATCATTTATGTTTAAATAAAATGTTTGCACTTTGCTCCTTTGATGATTGGCCTTGTATGTCATTAAACTGTCTAGGATGTGTTCAAATGGAGAGCAGGGATGGGTGGGATATTGGGGAGGAATTGTTCCCTGTGAGGGTGGGCAGGCCCTGGCACAGGGTGCCCAGAGAAGCTGTGGCTGCCCCTGGATCCCTGGCAGTGCCCAAGGCCAGGCTGGAGCAGCCTGGGACAGTGGGAGGTGTCCCTGGGACAGGGGTGGCACTGAGCTCCAGCAGCACTTTCTGCTGGGCTGCAGGCTCTGGGAAAACCAGTGGGTTTTTATTTGGATAAAAATAACTGCATAGACAGAAACCTTTTAAAAAGCATCCGAATACTGTTGTCAATTCAGCTCTCCTCACCATAACTGGTATATTAAATTTGCAATCTTTTTATCAAAACTGCCATGTCTTGAATTCGAGGATGACGCACTCCAGTTTTTATAGAATTGATATTCAATTCCTGATTACAGGCTTTTGCTGCTTCTGTCTGGGTTTTTCCCCTTGCACTGAAAAGAAGGTGCCTTTCATCATTTATAATTAAAAAAAAAAAAAAAGTGAAAGAAATCGAAGTATCAGACCCATCTCAATGTTATGCATTGAGACTATCTGAGGCCTGAGCTCCTGTGCTGCTGTTTCCCTCTTGGGCTGGGAATAGTCTGTGAATGACCCCCTCTCCAATCCCAAATCATTCACTTCAGGGTCATTTGTGGTGATTTGTGTAATCAGGAAAACAAAACACTAGAAAGGCTGATCCTTTCAAACCAGAACATTTTGTAGGGATGTACTGATTTTGTTAAGTCTTTCCCCCAACAGGGACTTTGCCAAATTCTCAGTTGGACCCTCTGGGAGATAGGAACAGCTCCAGGTCGTTCAAGTTTCCAGTTCATATTTGATTTTTAAAAAATCACAGTGGAACAACAATTCTATTTTTTGCCCACAAAACAAACAGTTCAGACTCCACCCCATTCCCACTAGAAATTTTTTAAACTTTAACAACTGAGGCAATACAGAAATAATTATTTGGGTTAAAAAATCTGAATTTTAACACAACAGGAGTCACTTTCCAGTCGTCCCTTATTTCACACTAAATAAAAGGTCACCAGGTTTCCTTCAGCTCCTGCAGATGAGCGTGATGTTCTTCCTCTGCAGGATGCCCTGAGGTTGTAGAGCAGAAGGATCATCTCCAGCACTGTTGCTTCTTTATAATAAATGGTTTTCAAGCAAAGCATTTAATCTTTCACAGGGATTGGTTTCTTTTCTTATTTTTTCTCCATTGTATAATAGAAAGAATTTGTGAATTAATTTGACCAAAGCAAACACATCCCACGATTCCTTCCCAGACAAAACTCCCACTGAGATCAACTGTCACTTTTGCTCAGGAGAACATTTTTCAGTGAAAGAACTGCAAGAATTGGCACCCTCAGCTTATCCTACAATTCTGACTGACACGGAAATCACTGCCATTCTAGATCCAGGCCAAGCGCAACAAACGGTTCCTTGCTCTTCTCATCTGCAGACAGAAAACACCACGTAGGTTCCAAAACTCCCTGTATTAGCACTCAGCTGCCTCCATAGGGTTTTTCTAGCCCATGCTACTGAGAGTGGGCACAGTTCATGCAGGGAAGCACACTCGGTGTTTTATGGGGCTGGGGACTGCACTTTTTCAGGGCAGTGCCTGCATGAGCTCACAGAGGTGCCCAAGGCTGCAGCCAGAGCTCCATGGTCCAACCTGCAGCTTCCTCCCACTGACATCATTCTTCACCTTCTGGTTTGAATTCCAACATTTATGGCACGTGATACTGATACATTTTGTGATGACCAAAATAAAAACCTCCTGTTGCTCCAACCCCCAACCCTGCTGTGTGCCAGGACTGGCTGCACTGGGTACTTACAGGTTGACTTCCCATGGGTTTTCTCACAGTTTGGACAATGATAGATGTCAATGTCTGGTGCCTCTTCTTCTTCCACACCAACACAGCTGAAACACAAGAAGGTGAATGTGGCATTAGCCAGGCCATGTCCAAGCACACAGGAAATAATGAAAGCCCTGTGAGTTTCTGTGCAGCTGCACTGGCCAGGATTAGCCCTGTCCAAGCAGCATTGGGTCTGTGTACTCTGGTACAGACTGGGGTTTGTGGCCTGCATTCTTGAGGTGCTGCTCCAGAAGCTGCCAGCCAGAAGCCTATCAGCAGCCCACTGTGGAACTGCATGGAAATGTGGCACAGAATGTCTCACAGAATGGTGGTTTTTTCCTTTCCAAGGAGACCATTTTGCACCTACACAGAGCTTCCCAGCACCATCCCATGTAAAGCTGATTAACAAAACACATCTTCACTAAATATGTGTGGGCAGCTGTGAAGCACCAGAGGGATTTGGGAAGGGATACCACGTGCACAACTCCCACAGGTCCCACCTCTATTGCACTGTAGAATGATGAGGAGGTGGAGCAGACACCCAGCTCAGGACTCCTGGCTGTGCCAGGATGTCATCAGGGTGGGTTGGGATGGGACACACCAGGGTTTGG
>VZTZ01018433.1:0-11055 GCA_013400955.1 Drymodes brunneopygia
TTTAAAATTCGGCTTTAAAATTCAGCTTTTGTCGGAGCGATCCGGGTGTTTCTGCTCCTCCGTGGAAAACAGCGATGGGAAAAACAGACCCAGGAGGTTTCCAGGCATAAAACACAGCCATGAAATGCCCTCGGTGAGCAGAGTTCACGGGCAGGGCGAGGCTCCCAAACCATCCGGGTTTTCCTGGGTTTTGTAGGATAATCATGGGTTTTTTTCATGGAGTATAGGGATAAGATTGAGAAACAAAGCCAGAAAAAACCGTCTTCAGTCCTTTAAGATTTTTCCATCTGATATTCCCGACATCCCAAATCCCAGGAGGGCTGGAGTTTGGACTTGGAGATGCCCAAAGTCAGGAAAAAGGGAGATCCTGGAGAAGTTCTGGCTGTTCCCACCCAGCCGGTTTAAGGAATTGTGTGAGAGCCGGGAGGGAAGTGCAGGGAATTCCGGGAGGGAAGCGCCGGGAATTCCAGGAGGGAAGTGCCGGGAATTCCGGGAGGAAAGTGCCGGGAATTCCCGGAGGGAAGTGCCGGGAATTCCGGGAGGGAAGCGCCGGGAATTCCAGGAGGGAAGTGCCGGGAATTCCGTGAGGGAAGTGCTGGGAATTCCGGAAGGGAAGTGCAAGGAATTCCAGGAGGGAAGTGCAGGGAATTCCGGGAGGAAAGTGCAGGGAATTCCAGGAAGGAAGTGCTGGGAATTCCGGGAGGAAAGTGCCGGGAATTCCGGAAGGGAAATTCAGGGAATTCCGTGAGGGAAGTGCCAGGAATTTTAGGAGGGAAGTGCTGGGAACTCCGGGAGGGAAATGCTGGGAATTCCGGGAGGGAAATACAGGGAATTCCAGGAGGGAAATGCAGGGAATTCCAGGAGGGAAGTGCCGGGAATTCCCGACTGTCCTGGGATGGAGCCTGTCGGACAATTCCCCCCGAGCAGCGCTAATTGCAGCTGCACTAACGAGCTTTTCCCAAGCGCCACATCCCGGCTCTCCCTCTCTTCTTCCCCATCCCATCCCTGCTTCCAGCGCTGTTGTGTTTTCCTTAATTTCCCGTTTACCCAATGATAATCCCTAATTAAGGAAGGAGGTGCCGGAGCTCGTGGAGCATCCCAGTGGAATTTCCAGGAATATCCGGCTCCGGGGGTTGTTTATTTGCGGGAAGCAGCAGCCGGAGACCTCTCGTTCCGCGCTTCCCATTTGTCTCAATCTGGGAGCTTTTCCACACCTCGCCATTCCCGGCAGCCAGGGAATTCCCTCTGGAGCTTCCCTGCCTTTTTCCTGCCTTTTTCCTGCAGTTTTCCAGCCTCTCCACATCTTTTCCGGGAGGTTTTTGCCTCTCCTCCCTCCAAACCTCTGGATGCTCCCTGTGCTCCCACAGCAATTCCTGTCCCACCGTTCCATCCCCGCTCCAGGAAAAAGCAGGAAAAAGCAGGACAACATCTCCCTGTGGATATTTTAATTGATAAGAGAGTTCAGACCCTCTTAGTAAAGTTTTTAACCTTACTTTCTATTTTATTGTTCTTTTGATGTCATTTCTCTTTTTAATTTGTTTGATTCGTTTTTATTTATTTTTTTTTTTGCATTTCAATATTTATTTTATTCCTTGCTGGGGAATGTCGGTGGCAGCTCCCACCTCTGGTAAAGCAGAGGGAGAAGGGAATAAAGCAGGGCTTGCTTTCCATTGGAGCTGTTGGGAATGATGGAATCTTGGAATCCTGGAATGGTCTGGGCTTCATCTCATTCCATGGGAAACCTTCCCCAGTCCCAGGCTGCTCCAAGCCCTGTCCAGCCTGGCCTTGGACACTTCCAGGAATCCAGGGGCAGCCACAGCTTCTCTGGGAATTCCATCCCAGCCTTTCCCTCACCCTTTCCCAAAAATCCCACCTGCCTTCCTTTGCTTCCTTCCTTCCTTTCCCCAAAATTCCAGCGCAGGTTGGAGATCCCAGCTCCTCATGATGGGCAGGGTGGATCCCTCACCTTCCTGTGGGGTTTTTTTATCCTGAATCCATAAAATATTCCCTGTTCCCAAAGCTGAATCCCTGTCCGAGGGGATGGATCGCTCAGGATTTCCCTCAAAGCTCAGCCAAACCCCAGCAGAGGGAATTTGGGACGTTCCCTCCGCAGGTTTAATCCTAAAACTTCAGGGGTTTGTGCTGAAAGGACTTGGAGAAAGCGGACGGAAAATGGGAATATTCCCATGAAAAGAGGGTTTGGAAGTCCCTGGGGACAGCCCAGGGTGGCTTTGGGATGCTGTGCCAGGAAACAGAGGGAGAATTATCCACATGGATCTGGGAAAAAGGCTCAGGAAAAGCTCTTTGCCACTTGGGCTCTGCAGGACATCAAACGCTTTTCCTTCTGTCGGGTGGAATTCACTTCCAGGGGGGAATTTTGACATTCCCTCCCCCTCTTTTGCCCTTTTCTTCTTTTTTTCTTTTTTTTTCTTTTTTTTCTTTTTTTTTCTTTTTTTCTTTTTTCTAATCTTTTTTCTTTTTTTCTTTTTTCTTTTTTCTTTTTTTCTTTTTTCTTTTTTTTTCTTTTTTCTTTTCTTTTTTTTCTTTTCTTTTTTTTCTTTTTTTTCTTTTTTTTTTCCTTTTCTTTTTTTCTTTTTTTTTTCCAGAGAATCCAAGGAACCTCCAGGCTTCCGCAAGGTTTCCAACTTTTCTTTTTCCACGATGTAACCTTTTAAAAATCCTTCCTCCCCTTAAAAAATCCTGGGATGTTTCAGATTTCCTTGGCCAATCCAGGGCCTCGTGGAGCTCAAGCTGTTCCTTTGAAGCCACAGAAGGCTCAAATGCAACCTAAGGAATTTGCTACCAGAAAGGGTGGAAAATTCCCCCCCTCCTCCGGGGACGTTCCCCGCCAGATTCGGTGACCGAGAAAAGGGGAGGGAAATAAAAAAAAAAAGGGCAGGAAAATAAAAAATGAGGAATAACTCGGCTTTTAGGGCCCAATAAAAACAGGGAATCTTAAAGCAGAAGGGGAAAAAAATGGGAAAGGTTTACGGGTGCTTGGGGAAAGGTCAGGTTTTAGTGGATTTTCCTCCCAAGGAGGTCGGAGTTTCGAAGGGTTGAGCAAGAAATGGTCCCTGCCTGGTTGTGCTGAGCAAAAAGTGGAAGTTGTGGGGTGGAAGAGGTGACAAATCCCATGGATTTTTAATTTCCTGCAGTTCATTAATTTCTGTTTCATTGGTTGGAGGTGAAGCTTTGCTCAGATCCACGGTGGGGGATGTTGGGATGGGGCTGCAGCTCTTGGGGCTCCATCTCAGGACACCCATAAATAATTGGAATTTGGAATCGATTTTCCTGCACCGGCTCCTCGGGCTCAGTGGGGATGGGCTGGAAAAATGGGAACCCCAGTTTGGGGACAGGATCTGCAACTCTTCCCCATCCCAAACACTCCTGAGGGGGATTGTTCCTGCTGCTGTCTGGATTCTCCGTTTGGAGATTATTGTGTGTTCTTAGCTCCTCCAAATCCAATCCCAAAATCCCATCTCACACGGAACCGTGGAATGGGTTGGGTTGGAAGGGACCCCAAAGCTCATCCAGTGCCATGGCCAGGGACCCCTTCCACTGTCCCAAGGTGCTCCAAGCCCCATCCAGCCTGGCCTTGGACACTTCCAGGGAGATCCAGGAGCAGCCACAGCTTCCCTGGGAAGCCTCTTCCAGCACGGGAATCCTCTCTCTCCCTTCTGGCAAAACCCTGATGAGCTCCAACACCCGGCCCAACCCATCCCAGCAGCTCCAGGAGCAAACCTCGGCACAAGGAGAGGCAGGAGAGGGAATTCTTGACTGCAAAAAATATTCCTGGGGGGGGAAAATCCCTCCTGAGCCCCTTTCGGTGACACGATCCCAACTCCGCGCTTGGCCGTGGCGGCGGCTCCTGCCCGAGGCTGCTCTGGAGCTCCCGCTCTGTGCTCTGGCTCTGACTTTTGCCGGTTTTCCTCGGGAGCAGCCGGGATTTGCACGTTCAGACAACCTCCCGATGCTCCTCTGGCAGCGGGCAGGGCTGGATGCGGCGTAGGAAAGTTCCTTTGTCTCCTGTTTCCATTTTTCTTGGAAGGGAGGGCAGCGCGAGAGGCGGCGGCCGAGGAGCAGCGGGCTGGGATCCGCCGCTGGATTCCTGCATCCAGGGGCTGCCAGCGGGGAAAAGGGGATTTATCCCTGCTCGGGGCCACAGCGCTGGTGGGTGCTGGCTGGAAAAGTCCAGGGAGGATTCCCCCTCCGGGGGATGGATCCAGAGCGGGATGGGGAGAGGGATGGAGCAGCGGGATGAGCACGGGAAGCGGCGCCCCAGCGGGAATTCGGGTCCTCAGATGGGACAGTGGCACCCCAAATCCTGGGATGGTGGCATCCCAAATTCTGGGACAGTAATACCTGAAATCTTGGGACTGTGGCACCCCAAATCCTGGAATAGTGACACCCCAAATCCTGAGATGGTGGCACCCCAAATCTTATTACAGTAATACCTCAAATCTTAGGACTGTGGCACCCCAAATCCTGGAATGACGGCACCCCAAATCCTGGGATGGTGGCACCCCAAATCCTGGGACAATTGTACCCCCAATCCTCGGAGAGTGGCACCCCAAATCCTGGGACAATTGTACCCCAAATCCTGGGACAGTGGGATCCCAAATCCTGGGACAGTAATATCTCAAATCCTGGAACTATGGCACCCCAAATCCCGGGATGGTGGCACCCCAAATCCTGGGACAGTAATACCTCAAATCTTAGGACTGTGGCACCCCAAATCCTGGAATGGTGGCATCCCAAATCCTAGAATAGTGGCACCCCAAATCCTGAGATGGTGGCACCCCAAATCCTGGGACAGTGGCACCCCAAATCCTGGGATGGTGACATCCCAAATTCTGGGACAGTAATATCTCAAATCTTGGGACTGTGGCATCCCAAATCCTGGGATGGTGGCATCCCAAATTCTGGGATGGCAGCACTCCAAATCCTGGGATGGTGGCATCCCAAATCCTGGGACAGTAATACCTCAAATCCTGGGATAGTGACACCCCAAATCCTGGGACAGCAGCACCCCAAATCCCATGGTACTCACTGATTCCCTCAAATCCCCAGCTCGTGGAAATTCCCGGAGATTCCCAGGTTCATTAGGACTAAAAATGACGGAACTGGAAGCCCAAGGAAATGTCAGAGTGAGGAGAGAATCGAAAATCCGCCCTTTTTTTCCCCGCCTCAGTGGAATTATTTTGAAGGCGAAATCTGACTCAGGAATTTTTGCCTCCTTGAGGCTGGCAGGGCTGGCAGCGGGACAGAAACGTTTGCTCCAAGAAAACTTGGCAGAAAGCAGGATTTCAAAAAAAAAAAAAAAGCCAAAAAACCCCAACCCAAACAAGAAATCGAGTTAATCCCTCCGTTTTCTCTGCAGCTTTTCCCTCCCGAGCTGCCTTTCCCCGGGGTGTGTTACGGATCCCAGGTGCCTCCCAGCAATGAAGCGGAGTTAAAATTCCTTCCTGACCTTGGGTTTGTCGAGCGCCGCGCTCGCTCGCTCGGGTTTGGCATCTGTCAGGCTGCTAAAAACAACACCCCGCGTGCCGGGGCTCGCTCCCGCAGCCCCGGGGACCCGGGGGGATCGGATCGGGAGCAGGTGGGAACAACGGGGGAGGCGGGAGATGCTCGCTCGGAGCCGCGGGCTGCTGGAAAACGCAGCGGGAGCGGGAGGGGTTTGGCACGGAGCCACCCCGACAGACGCTGCCGGGAGGGACCTGTCCCTTCGGCTCAGCCTCTGGAATTCCTCATCCGAGTGTGGGGATGAAGAGTTGGATCTTCCTCTCCACTTCTCTCCATGGAATCATGGAGTGGGTTGGGTTGGATGGGATCTTAAAGCTCATCCCATTCCACCCCTTTCCATGGGCAGGGACATCTTCCACTGTCCCAGGCTGCTCCAAACCCCATCCAGCCTGGCCTTGGGCACTGCCAGGGATCCAGGGGCAGCCACAGCTTCTCTGGGCGCCTGTGCCAGGGCCTCCCCACCTTCCCAAGGAATAAACTATCCGTTTGTCCTAGGAGACAAATCTTCATCCCAAATATTCCCCTGCCGGTGTTTCTGCTCATGGCTGGGACTGGTTCACCCATGGGCAAGTGGGAAATGGGATTTTCCAGGGGTCTGCAGTCAATGCCCAGGTCAATCCCAATGCGATGATATCCAGGGGTTTGGGTGGGATGAACATCTCGGCTTCGTGTGGCTCAAATGATCTTTAGATTTGGTAAAAGTACAGGAAATGGGGACAGGGCCCTGATTTGGCTGTAAAACCAAGGAGCTGCTTTAGGTCCCTGTGTCCCACCCCATCCTCAGGGCAGGTGCCTTCCTGTAAGGGAAGAGGCTTTGGGAGAGGGAGATGTTGATCAGGAATAAAATAACCAGGCAGCAGAGGGTGCAGAAGTGGCTCAGATTGCCAGAATCCATCTAAACCCGGCCTTTTTTGGACTGTGTGTGGTGGGAAACGTCCCCTTCTCTCACGTGAGGGAATGGCTCCTCTTCTCCCACTCCACAAAACCCCCCCGGGGGCTTTCCCACAAAACCAGGTTAGGTGGGATCTGTAAATAAAAACCTCCTCTTTACCAAACTTTACATTTTCACTTCCTCTGTAAAACTGGGAAATCACCACGTTTTTATTGGGAACCGACCGTTCTAACCCAGCTTGGAGCAGCGAGTCCTCCCCCGGGCAGAGCTGCCGCTCCTTCTGTCCAAAGGGAGCGAAAATTCCAACCCAAACCTTGCAGAAACATCCCAGCCGTGGCTTGTTTTGGCCGGGCTGCTCCCGTGGGCTGGCTCCAAGCTGGCAGGGAAGCGGGGAAGATCTGCTGGAGCGGGGTGGATGTGGGCGAGCGCCGGAGCGAGGAGAAGCCCTGGAAAGTTTGGGTGGATTTGGCTTTTTTGGGGGGCGGTGTGTGGAGGGAAAAGCGACTTTTCCACGGATCCAGCTGGACCTGGAGGCTCCTAAAGCCGCCAGGCCGAGATGCCACTGAAGGAATTCTCAAATTCCTCCTGTTCTGGTGGGTAACAATCCCATAAATAAACTTTTTTGAAGCAAAACAAATATCTTGAATAAACACATTTTGCGCTGGAAGATTTCGATTCTCCAGCTTGGGCCGGCCCCCCAAAAAAATCCTTTTTTTTCCCCCCTTTTTCCTTGATTTCTGTTCTTCCACAAGGCTTTTAAAGGAAATGATACCAGCAGCGGGAGAGGAGCCGAGCGGATCGTGCCAAGCCCTGTCCAAACAACCCCGCAGCCTCGAGCTGCTCCCGGCTGGATCCTGGAATTCTCTCCCGCTGGCTGATAACGCGAGCGTGATTCACGCTCTGGCAGATCGGTGTCAGCTCCTCGCAGCTCCTTTGTAATGCAATTCCCTGGCGTTTTCACGGGAGTCCTTGGGAAAGCTGCCGGGAAAAGAGGAACGGGAGGGAGAGCGCGGCTTTTGGAGGGGGGTGAAAATGAGGCGGGGTCGCTTTTTGGGGTCGCTTTTTCGCCATCCGGGGTCTCTCAGACAGCGCTGGGATGCGGGAATGATGCCTTGGATGGAACAGCGCTTCCCACCTGGGCAGGACAGATTTTCCCTGGATATCGATTAGGAGGAATTCTTAAAGCTGTGCAGGGATGGAGGAACCACAAAAAAATCGGCTTTTCCCGCAGTGTTGCTGCTGCGCTCTGACCCCATCGCTGGCTCCGGTGAGCCCGGCAGGAATTTTTGCACCCCTGCAGATCCGTGGGTTTGGAAAATCTGGGTCTGGCCGGCACCAGGGCCCCTTCTGCTTTCCAAGGAAATGGGTTTTGGAGCGCAGGGTCGGGGATGGAGGTGCTGCCTGGGTTGTTTTACAGAGGTCACGCTGCTCTGTGACCGCAGGAAATTATTGTGCCCCAACTCCAGGAGTTGAGAACAGGGGAAGGAGAAATCCCTGGGAAACAAAACAAAGGGAAAGATGAGAGTCCTGAGAAATCCAGGCTGTCCCTCAGCGAGGCAGCGTGGATGGAGGGGAAACTCTGGTCAGAAAGGTTTTGTTGAAGGGAAAAAGAAGGGGACAGATCCTGCACATCTTCCCTCAGGCACCGAAGGGAAAAACATCCCAAAATGCCTGGAACGTCACAAATTCCCTCCGGGGAATGGGAGCACCCTCGGTTTCCTTTGAAAAGGTCAAAATGCCACAATAATTGAGATGGATTCGGCCTGGGTGAGGCTCCGTGCTCCCCCAAACAGGTTTTTCCCATTTTTCCCATGGCTTTTCAGCTCATCCAGCCTCAGTTTTTTTTCTCAGAGCTGCCCTCAGAGTGTTCCCCACTCCAGGTTCACTGGAATTTGCAGTGATCCAAAAAAAATCCATTTTTCCCATCCCCCACCTGAGACTGGGATGATTTCCTGGGAATTGGGATTGGCAAAGTGCTGAGTGGTGAATTTTGTGCTGGGAAAGTCCCATTTTTCCATGGGAATTGGGCTTCTAGGCAGGAATTTTGCTGGATTTGGCCGGGGATTGCTTTGAGGTCAGATCCGTGGCTTTGGGGTGGAGCTCCCGGATTTTGTGGGAATGCAAAGTCTGACACCCCAACCTGCACTTCTCCATGTGCTCCGAAGATGCTGGAACTCGGAGCGTTCCCGCAGAGATTTCCTTGGAGAAGCAAAGCTCAGCCTCTCAGTGATGGCTCCCTGGCCATGTCCAAGGTTCCATCAGATCCTTCTGGCTGCTCGGGAAGGCGGCTCCACCACAGCATTCCCAGGAGGAGGATCCTGCCATCCATCCAAGGATCAGGAGAAGGGACGAGGGGCGGAGGCGGCAGATCCAGGCTCTCTCCGCTCCGGAATGACGGCATCAGTTGTGGGATTGAGAGGATGAGAACCGGGATGAACTCTCTCCAAGAGGGTGGAGGGAACGCCCAGGGGATGCTGGTGGCACGGATTTGGCTTTCCCCAAGCAGCTGGGAGCAGCCAGCTCCACACACTCCCAATTATCCCGCTGGGCGACTTCCAGCGCGCGGCTCCCATTGAATTCCTGGCCCCGGAGCGTTATTATTGTCAGGATGCTTTTGTCTGACTCAGACCACTCCAATCCCACCCCAAAGCGTCCCCCAGCCTCCTCCCAGCCAGGAGAACAGTGGCTGCTGGGTTTCGAGGAAGCTTCCCTGCTTCCCTGTCCCTTTTCCATTGGCTTTTCCTCACCCTCCCACGTTTGGGGCAGGCTGGAGCCCATCCGTGGGATCTTGGAGCCTGTCCACGGGATCTTGGAGCCCATCCATGGGATCTTGGAGCCCATCCATGG
The DNA here is from genome assembly GCA_013400955.1 of Drymodes brunneopygia. NCBI lineage: Eukaryota > Metazoa > Chordata > Aves > Passeriformes > Petroicidae > Drymodes > Drymodes brunneopygia. The sequence goes on from VZTZ01018433.1 coordinate 9,263, forward strand.
GATCTTGGAGCCCGTCCATGGGATCTGCTGGTCTATTGTTGTTTGACTGCTTCCTAACCAGCTTTTGTCTGGTTGCTTTTTGGGCGTGGCTCAGTGAGAGCTGTTCTCAAGGAGACGCTCGGAGAATCCCAAAAAATCGGGAAAATGTGGCTGCTGGAAGTGTCAGAGCCCATCAACAGTGCCAGACGTGCCCTTTCGGCTCCCTCTCCATCGCCATTCCGCTCGTTCTGGGTTGGTTTTTCCAGGAATTCTCAAGGCTGTAAATAGCAATGCCAGAGTGGTGGCAGCTGGTGAGGAGCTGAGCCCACCCCCCATCACCCAGCCCGGTCACATTCCATGGGAATCCCTGGATCTCGGCCACCAGAGGCTCTTTGGGAAGGGCAGAGCTGCTGGAGAGCCACCAAGGAGCCACCCAAAGCCACCGCAGCCTTCCCAACCCACCAAGAGTTTCCCAGCTGGGAGTGGGCTTGGGATGGGAGAGTTGATAATCCCAAACCTCCCCACGTGACCTTTGCAGAGGCTGTAGATCCAGGAGGTCACAGGATCGTCACGGCTGGAAAAGAGCTCCAAGATCGTTGGATCCAACCTGGGACCGATCCCCAGCTGGTCACAGAAGGAATTCCTGTGGGAATGACTGGACCATCAAATATTCACAAGTGGCAGCAGGAATTTGCTCCTGGCCTCCCACTCCTGCCCCTCTCCATCTGCTCCCCTTGGAGATGGGACACTGGTTCTGCTGGGACAGAGGTTGGGAGCCAGGATCCATCATTTCCCAGCTTTGGGAATGAGCAGAGGGCTCACACCTCCTCTGCAGGCAACCCTTTGGAAGCCAGGATTGAAAGGAGACACAAGGAAAACAGGCTGGGTGATGTCTTCCCACAGCCAGGCAGGATTTATCCCATAAATTCCCACGTGGAATGAGCCCTTTTTGGAGTGCTGGCACCACTGCAGAGCTCTGGGGAGATGCAGAGGCAGCAAGGAGACCAGGACCCCTGTGCAAGGCGTGCTCACCTCATTGGGACACCCTGGAAGTTGTCCCTAAAACACCCCTGAGGATGGATTTTAGGGAAAAGGATGGATGTGCTCCAAGACCCTGCTGTTGCTGGAAAGGATTTCAACCCCTGCTGCCCTGACACATCTGGAGCGAACAACCCCAAACTGCAGAAACCCTTCACCCTCCCAGGTGCCACCTTGCCCTTTTTTGGGGTCATCCACCCCAAATCCCAAGGCTGGCGTTTCTCCCACGCCCTCTTTGGGAGGGATGAAGCTCCCAGATGAGAAACCTCCCAACTTCCCTGCGGTTTTCCAGCGCCGCTGGGAGGCCGTGGCCGCCCGAAGGGAGCGGCCAGCGTCAAACATCTGGGTCTGATATCTCTGTTTACCACAGGCTGGTTGGGAGCCACATTCGTGGCACGTGAAGTCATCTGGCGTCCTCTGGAGATGCTTCCCTGCAGCACAAAGTGGCTCCCTGGGATCCCATCCCGCCCCTCATCCCGCTCTGCATCCCTCTGGCCGCGAGGAGACGGAGGGGGAAGGAAAAAAAAAAACAAAAAAAAAAAGCTGTGTTGATTCGAGCATTGTGTGAAAGTATTTTCCCATCGTTTTCCATGAAAAGCATGATTTAATTAACATTTTTAGATGTTTATTATTGAAGAAAGCTTTTGCTGCCGCCGCCGCCGCCTGGGTTGGGTTGGGTTTTCTTAGGTTTTTTTTTTTGTTTCCCTCGGTTTTCCCCAAGATGTGTTTGTTATGAAAGAGTTGAGTCACATTCCGTGGGATAGCTGGGAGGGAGG
>VZTZ01018437.1:2097-17687 GCA_013400955.1 Drymodes brunneopygia
GTAGAGGGCCAGAATCACCTCCCTTGACCTGCTGCTCTTTGCTCCTTTCCATGCAGCCAAGCACATGGCTGGCTTTCTGGGCTGGCAGCACACAGATTGCCAGCTCACACTGAGCTTCTCCATACGCACACCCAAGGGCTTTTCCTCAGCCCCTACCCTGCTGAACTGCCTATCCCCTCCAAACCCTCTGCTGAGGAGGAGCTCCATCCACTCTCTGTGTCATTGGCAAAACGATTAAAGAGCCCTTGTGCCAAGGCAGAGCCCTGAAGAACACCCCTCATCCCCGGCCTCCATTTGGACATGAAGCCACTGACCAAAATTCCCTGTTTGCATTCATCTGGCCAATTCCTCATGCTTGTCATAGTCCACCCTCCAAAGCCAGGCCTCTGCACTGCGGGTTTGGGGTGTCATTTGGCACTGTGTCCAAAGCCTCACAGCAGCTGTGTGCACACCAGGACTGTCAGAGACTGAAATGTTATAGGCAATACCTTAAGCATCGATATGAAGCACTTTTGCCTGTTATGGCAAAACTGTATAAAGAAGNTCATGCAGGCTATAATATGGTCTCATTTGCGCCTTGGTTCCGGCAGAGGAATCTCTCCCTAATTGGACTGAAACATTCTCTGCCCTGCCTGTCATAGCAGAGGTGCTCCAGGTCTCTGAGTATCTCTGTTACTCTCCTCTGAACTCATTCTAACAGGTCTCACACAAATGGGGTAGAGGGCCAGAATCACCTCCCTTGACCTGCTGCTCTTTGCTCCTTTCCATGCAGCCAAGCACATGGCTGGCTTTCTGGGCTGGCAGCACACAGATTGCCAGCTCACACTGAGCTTCTCCATACGCACACCCAAGGGCTTTTCCTCAGCCCCTACCCTGCTGAACTGCCTATCCCCTCCAAACCCTCTGCTGAGGAGGAGCTCCATCCACTCTCTGTGTCATTGGCAAAACGATTAAAGAGCCCTTGTGCCAAGGCAGAGCCCTGAAGAACACCCCTCATCCCCGGCCTCCATTTGGACATGAAGCCACTGACCAAAATTCCCTGTTTGCATTCATCTGGCCAATTCCTCATGCTTGTCATAGTCCACCCTCCAAAGCCAGGCCTCTGCACTGCGGGTTTGGGGTGTCATTTGGCACTGTGTCCAAAGCCTCACAGCAGCTGTGTGCACACCAGGACTGTCAGAGACTGAAATGTTATAGGCAATACCTTAAGCATCGATATGAAGCACTTTTGCCTGTTATGGCAAAACTGTATAAAGAAGCTGTGACCACTGAGGCCCACTCATCCTTGACCTGACTGGAACTTTGGACTGTGATTTAAGCTGCATAAGAGAACTTGAGATACAATAACAGTGACACTATTGTTTGATTACCTCAGGTCGAGGGTAAAATAAACAAGACTGAGGGAGTAGAACATATCCATAAGAAAGGCAAACCCAGCAACTGTCCTGAAAATTAGCACTGGCTGGGCTTGGCCTGGGGGAGGCCAGAGCCCACAGGCTCATTTGCTGAGGNCAGATTGCCAGCTCACACTGAGCTTCTCCATACGCACACCCAAGGGCTTTTCCTCAGCCCCTACCCTGCTGAACTGCCTATCCCCTCCAAACCCTCTGCTGAGGAGGAGCTCCATCCACTCTCTGTGTCATTGGCAAAACGATTAAAGAGCCCTTGTGCCAAGGCAGAGCCCTGAAGAACACCCCTCATCCCCGGCCTCCATTTGGACATGAAGCCACTGACCAAAATTCCCTGTTTGCATTCATCTGGCCAATTCCTCATGCTTGTCATAGTCCACCCTCCAAAGCCAGGCCTCTGCACTGCGGGTTTGGGGTGTCATTTGGCACTGTGTCCAAAGCCTCACAGCAGCTGTGTGCACACCAGGACTGTCAGAGACTGAAATGTTATAGGCAATACCTTAAGCATCGATATGAAGCACTTTTGCCTGTTATGGCAAAACTGTATAAAGAAGCTGTGACCACTGAGGCCCACTCATCCTTGACCTGACTGGAACTTTGGACTGTGATTTAAGCTGCATAAGAGAACTTGAGATACAATAACAGTGACACTATTGTTTGATTACCTCAGGTCGAGGGTAAAATAAACAAGACTGAGGGAGTAGAACATATCCATAAGAAAGGCAAACCCAGCAACTGTCCTGAAAATTAGCACTGGCTGGGCTTGGCCTGGGGGAGGCCAGAGCCCACAGGCTCATTTGCTGAGGCCAGGTTTGCACACAGTCCCTATCAACAAAGAAGGAAGGACGAGAGTTTTGGGGCTGTGGCCTAACCTCTGGTCAGAGGCAGTGACCAAGATGCACCAGTTCTGGGAGACATCTGTGACAAGCATATGTCAGTGAATATCCATCCCTATTTCTCATCTAGAGACAGAGTGGTGTTCTGTTTCTCCTGCAAATATATATACACATACATACATATATATATATGTAGTATCCCTTAGTATCCCACCCTCCATGAATGTTAACAGGTTCTGTTAGGATTTTTGTGCTGTCGTGCCCTCTTTGCAGCTTGACATTAAGATTATGGTGATCTAGGCTGCTTTAGTCTGCATAATAGTGAAATTAAATAAACTGATCATAAAAAGAATACTTAGTTGCATCATTTTACTGAATGATATTTAATTTTTCCTCCTGCGGTAGCACCACTACCCCAGCTCTTATGGTCTGGAAAATATTGTAGTCTCAATGGTTGTTACTGTACTTTAGCTCCTAGAGAATGACATACAGTATGTACTTAATAATTTACATTATTTTTCCTCTATCTATGCTTGTAACTAAAGCTGTGACACTTTCCTCTGCATTTACTAAACTGTAGCAAGATCTCTGAAGCCCCAGCAGACGTTAACAATAGAATGTCTTTGACAGTGGTCAAGCTAGAACTGAAGAAGTTCCAAGATGAAAATGTAGAAAGAGTGGTAATGTAAAGTCTTCGAAAGAAAGATATTCTACTCTTCATTTCCAGCACTTCTTGACAGTATTGTCCTGTCTCATTCATGTAACGGTAATATATGGCTCATCTATATACAGTCCTCTCAAATATTGGCCTTTGAATGTGGGGGCATTTATTTTCCTTCATAGCTGCCAAAAGCAATGTGCTATAATTTGCCCTATCCATATGAAAGGACCAAAAAAAAAAAAAGTAATTAGATCCATTGTTGGAAAAGACAGAAGACAAATCTCATTCAGCAACATACAAAGGCAATACCAAGGTGAAAATTTTTCAGTTTTCATGTGTAGCTGAAGTGGCACTGTGCTTTGCATCAAGTATTACATTTTCTTTATCTGTGCTGTGTTAAAGGGAATTGTGACAGGCTGAAACAGGTACAGAAGGTATAATTAATATTGAGGCTGGTCAGAAATAACTTGAATTTAATTCTTGCCCTGCTACTTTCAGTTTCACAATCTCTGACATGGTAAGAGTGTCTACAAGCCAGGATTGTCACATCTCAACAGAGTGAAAAACAGACAACACAGTAGAAGTGATTCACAAACCACTGCTGCTCATGTGCACTATATGACTTGTCACATGTATGTTGGATTATAAAGTCAAGTCTTTTAACTAACAACTACTCATTTTGCTGTAAAGAAAAAGCATCACTAAATTGAGTAACAACTTTTTGAAAAAGAAACAACAAACATCTCCATTTCATCTCTATTTGAATCCAAAAGAAAGATCTAAAGTAAAAACCATAGGCTTGTAAGATACAGGCTTCCACTAACCATTTTAATTTACATGTGGATAACTGTGTGCATTATTCAGTCTTAGTAATAAAGAGGCTACAATTGCGCATGACGAGTTCTAAGTTGGTCTAATGCCAGTGCTGAGTGCAAATGAGATGGAAGCTTAGGAGGTGCTGTCTAAAAAGAGACATTTTCCCCTCAGTCCTGAGAAGCATTCTCAAGATGTAGCAACAGAAGCACTGAGGAAAAGAATGATTACCTTGGGGTCACTAGAGGAGGTTGTGTAGTATTTGAGTTCCTATTAGGTTTGTTACAGATCACATTTATTTCCCAGATCTGAGATCTGAGCATTGAGCCCAAAGGAAATTCCATATCATTTTCTACTTTGGAGAGTTTACTTTTACAGAGAAAGCTTTATTCCAGATTAGTTGAGTAATTCATAGGCCCTAGTGTAATGCTAGGAGCTTACTTAATATTCTAGTGATTTCTGATTGTAACTTCAAATATCACCTCTTTTTAGTTTAGTTAACCACTTGTGACTCTTTAATTTGACAAACCAATCACAGAATCTAGATTTATTCTCAAAATATAGGACCATTTTGCTTTTCAGGAATCACTCTTAGGTCTGCACAAAATCATGGCCTGTGTCTTGGAGCTACCAGCACCCTGATTCCAGCTGCATAGGGCAGCTGATGATGTGCATGGACAGCAAAATGAAAGACACTCAACTTCATTAATTTAAACCTTCATTTCTTTGACAACAGCATGCCTATCTTCGTGCACAAGTCTCTGACCTGTTTCTTCTTTGAATTTAATTTTGAGAGAATGATTACATTCTGATATCAGACATCTGGAGTTCTTTTTAAATCTGGATTCAGTTTTCTATTCTTAAATTAATGGATGACTAACAAAAGACTTTATCAGTAGCGAGTTTCTACTTACATATCATTGTTATATTGGCAACCCGTAGTTAGCAGACCCATGAGCAGTTTATTTTGGCATATGCTGATGAAATAAATGACTCCACTTTCCAACTGCTAGTTCCTACCCATACCTTCTCTCCTGAGCTGGCATCAATGTCCATGCAGCTGCATGGTGAACTGATACACTTGCTCTACTGAGTTTTCTTTGGCTGAGGCTAGACATCTTTCAGCAGTTCACACATTTGATCGTGAGGCTGGCCACGCTAACCAGAAGTGCTTACAGAATTAAAAATGCAACATGTGTATCTACTCTGGCAACAAATGCTTTTTTCAGTCTTTTAATACAAGGCCAGTAATCATTAGCATCAGGTTCATTGAAGCGTATCTGTGCATTATAAAAAAAAAAGGAGTAATCTCTAGCTGGTTTTCTGCAATACTTTCAGGGTATTCTGAATTTTGAAAAGATTTGTAAGTGCAAATTCTTCAAAAGAGACATTAAATGTCCTCACTGCAGAAAGCACACAAAGGTCTGTGAAATTCAAGCCCACAGATACCACGCTGCATACAATAAGCAGACATGGTATGCTTCAGATTTTCGGCTGTTTTTACTTCTTGCTGTTTAGATACACAGGCTTAAGAGGAAGTGATAAGATTATTCTTAAGATTAGCTGTAAATTCTGGCCAACCAGGAAAAAACTGAAATTCAGTAGTAGCTTTACCCTTGGAAAGGCAGAGAGACATTATTTTATTTCAATCGATATTTACTTGCCATTGGTACTAGTCCTGCAGAATCTGACTGGGGTCACCACATCTCTATAAAAGAACATGTTTGGAGTTCCCAGACCACTATGTAGCTGCTGTACATGAGTACAGAGCAAACTTCTCTCAAGTTGCTACAGGTAGCAATTTTGGCATACTCTTGAAATATTCTGTAGCAGATCTAGACTCACTGGAAAGGTGGGAAAAAGGGGCTGCTGCCATCTGTCCTTCAGAGCAAACACCAGCCAGAGGCAAGTATGTTCAGGTCCTGCTGCTGCCTGGAAAAAGAGGTTGCAGGTCCCTGTCAGTATTTACATTTATTAAACACAAATGCTTAAATATTAAAAAAAGTAAATATTTGAGGAGTCCAGGAGAAGCCCAGACTGAAGAAATGGAGGACAAAAGTCTGCCTTGAGGCTGTGCTGGGGAAGAAATGTGGGACATTCCCCTAATTGGGGGGAAAAAAAAGGGTATCAGAGCATCATGATTCTACTTGAATACTTGAATATAATTTATACTAGCAAATGTTTTGTTTAGCAGTCAGTTTGATAAAAGTTGCCATAACTGCAGCTCACTGCAGTATCTTTACCAATTATACCACTACCTGATCTCCATGGTAGAGATATCTGGTAAATCATCCAAAGAAATCCATGGAAAACATATTAGTGCTTTTGCTCATGGAAGGATTACTTATATAATAAATAGATTGTTGAGTTTGGGTTTTTTTTTCCCATTAATTTTAATATTAATCCTTATTTCAAATATGTCACTGGAAAATCAGGAGCCTTTTGGGAAACTTTAGATCTTGTATCACAGAATCTTCATGCTGTTAACACATTTGGATTCAGTATGGGAAATGGTCCATTTGAACCAACTTACTCTTATTTGTGTATCAAAGTGCCAAGGAAGAGGAGCTCTTAAGTATACTGAAAGATCCATCCTCTCATTGAATACTTATTAGCAAGAGAGAGGAGTTGGGGAAAACACTGCACATGATTCCTGTCATTACTTCTAAATTTTTTCCTAAGTTGTCACTTGCCACTACAAGGAAGCCTGTGTCTTCAAAGCCTGCATGCATATGGACTCCTGTCTACATCACTGCTTTCTCCTGTGCCACACTGGTGTCATTATTTGTGTGTTACCTTTAGTGCCTGGGTCTCCACGTCCCAAATATGAGACAGGTCAACTATTAGAAGTTTCTTTTCTAGAATTACAAGTCATGTGGCAGGCAGGTCCTGCTTGATTAAGCCCTACAGCCTTTCCCTCATCCACAAATGGGTCACCTTGTTAGAGAAGAAGATCAGGTTAGCTATCCAATGTCTAGATACGGCACCTGGGGATGTGGGTCAGTGGGAAAATGTCACCATTGTGTTAATGGTTAGGCTCAATGGTTGGAGAGGTATCTTCCAACCTCAATGATTCTATGATTCCATTCAGAAGACACCGCTACTCAGACAAGTTACCAGTGCATGCCACCACCTAGAAACTGATGGAATTATTGCACTTAACTTTGGTGTCTAAAAGTTTTGTGTCTAATCTAGTCCCAGATGATCCTTCTACACTCAGTGAAACTGTACAGTTGCCTCTAGACAGCAGATACCTTACCAGGATAAGTATCAAAGTTAGACTGGTATGAAAGACCTGAACCACTGTCTGAAAATGTCTCTGTCTCTTCATCAACCATAAGAGAAACCTAGGCAACAAATTAAGGTTCATTATACTGGACAGCTAAAAGTAGGTCACAGTAGTCCCATCCTTTCTGACAGATCCCTGCTCAGAAGTTTCCTACAAAAATCACTGCTACTCTAGCCAGAGTTGCTACTGCTCTGTGCTACAGTTTCATTTTACAGTCTTGTTTTTCAACTTTTTCTTAGTTCTTATTGTACCTGTGATGACTTTGAAAGTTTCTCCAAGTTTTTTGTATCACTTAGATGCAAGAGGTTGTGACTCACAGGTGCCAAAAATCCTGGGACACAGACTGTTAGCTTCACAATTCCCCTCAGGTAAGAACACCCCCATAGCTCTTAGGCGAGTGACCCTCTCAGGGTTTTACTTGGGGACAAAGCTACATTTTCTACCTTATTCCTGTTGGCTCAGTGTGCATGCTGAAATCTCAGGTCCTCTCTTATGCATCATTAAATTTGTCATCTTGGCTCAGTGTGCATGCTGAAATCTCAGGTCCTCTCTTACGCATCATTAGATTTGTCATCTTCTCTAAGGACATAGAATTTTTTTCTCCTGTATTATCAGCTAAACTGAGCTAAATTGAGGTCTGACTTGTGCTAATAGTTATCCAGAATCTTAGGAATCTTTTGATGTTTCCAAGGCATCAGGCTTTTCAGATGATGAATATATATTCAGCTAATCCAGACTTCTAGATTTCTGATCAAATACTTTATTAATCAAACAGAACCTCTTCTATTGTAACACTTGAAACAGTTACTGTCTATTATTTTTTTCTTTTTTTTATTAAGTCAACGTCAGGATTTTCAGTAGATTCACATTTTCTCAATTTTTAAGTACCTGTTCCAATGCTCAGGTTACTTCTCATGCTACAAAAGATGCCTTTGTCTGTATATGTGCGTCAATAAGGGCTGAGGATAGTTTAACACCTTTTCTGATTTTTTCAGCCCTGTGGGCTTTCTGCTGAGAAGAAATTTTCCTAGGCTTTTCCCACTCCATTCAGAGAACTTTGTTCTACCATGATAACTTTAAGATCTAAAAATGGTATTTTGTTTCTCTGTCATTGGGGGAATATATTCTCCAAGACCAAGAACAGCCCAAAAACCCTGATTTCTCCAGTTCATGCCAACAGTCAATGGAGAAACAGGCTTGGCCAGGGGAAAGCAAGAGAAGTTAATTTCCTCAAAAGCATTCTTTTGAAAAGCCTGTGAAAACCACTTAGAGTCTAGAAAGATTAGACTCACTAGGCTGAAACTTTTTGTCTCAATGGCTGAAGCATTTTTGAAGTCCCTCACAAGTTCTTCTTTCCTTCAAAAAGCTGTCAAATTGGTTTCAGAGAAACATAACCTTTATATCTCTTCATGTTCTGTGCACTCACCTCTGTCAAATAACCCTTCAGTCTGCTTGGGTACCCTTCCTTAAGTAGGTAACAGACTGATACCTCTTCCCTCACAGCATGCAGTCTGCTGGTCCCCGAGGAAAGCCCCAGCCTTTGCCTGATACTTTAGGAGATGGGAGAGGAAATGATGTGGTTCCTGGACTGTACATTGATCAATGTTCTTAACATTCAGCAGGGAAAGGAAGTGGGCAATCTTGGTCTTGGATCCTCAGCCTAACCCAGAGTACAGTATCAATAATTCTTTGGGTTTCTTGTTCTTGTTTGTTTTAAAAAGAATTGTACAACTTTTATTGTATATAAAAATAAAATATTAAAAATAACCTGATTGTATGCTTGCCTACAAATGGAGTGGGTGTTGACTGCATATTGTTGTGGGTTTAATAAGAATGAAGATACAACCTTGGGATTTTTATTCTGTTTCCAAAGCTAAGAAATAATAAAGTTTACCAATTTAATGCATATTCCCTTAGATTTTATTAAGCAGCCAAATTAAAAGATAATTTTGATTTTGCTTCTTTTAAAAACTTAACATCCCCACACCTCTATCTGATTAAAATACATTTCAATATTTCTGCTGCAAGTAGACATTAGGGAAAGTGAAAATATTGCTGCCCTAAGAATTGTAAAAAAACCCAAAACTAGAGAACTGTAACATTTAACAGCTTAATCTTTACTCCAGCTCTGTAAAGATGGAATGACCATTGACAAGCATGTTCATTTCAGAAACGGATTTCACTGGTCTCAGAATAAGATGTCAGCTGGTGCCCTCATGTGGATAAGTATGCCATTATATATAATAGAAAATGAAACTTTTAGTCAAAACAAAGCCATAGAAACTTTAGCATCTCAGATTCACACACAGAATTTGGACATTTTGGGAGATGATTTAAGGGTCTTTCATTATTCACTTGCAGTACCGGCAATGCCATTTACTTAGTTCTAAGCAGAATTTGCTACCTGGATGCCAATATATAGCATAGCTCTTAACGTAAATTTTAAGCATGAAACTGAACTCATTCGAATCTGCAGAACCACAGTCTCTCTCCCTCAAAACCCCCCTATGAATTCATACTAAAATGTAAAAGTTATCAAGTGACTGGCTTTCAAAACTAGTCATGCAAGCTTTTTCCAGGGTTTGGAAAAATTTCAACAGAACATAATCTTTTTGAAGAAATGCCTTTCTTATTTACAAAGAAAGCATTCCAGTTATGAGCCATCACAGAGAGGAGCTGAATATGCACAGGGCATATGGGCTGGTGGAAACAATTCCTTTCAGATCAGCCTCATTGGAAGACATTATCAGTCAAGATCTAGGCGTGGTTTTCTGGAAGTGTGCAATACATGTGAGTGAAAAGCACAGGACCCTTTAAAAAAGAATATTAATTCAGTTTTATACACGGACTGTGTGATGATGAACATCTGCAGACTGTCAGTGGGGATCCTGTGGATGGCAAGTAGGCAGGTATGAGAGCAAGCAGGATGCAAGCTGCAGCCCATCCCCTGCTAAGGTCAGCAGGTACACTTCCACTGCTTACTGTACAACTATTCCTTTGGAGTGCTTATAAAAGTGCATGCATTTTTAACTCTATTATTTGAAAATGTTGAACTCTAAGGGTAGAATTACTGAAGTTGTGCAGCATTCTACAGAACCAGCTGTATAATATTTACATCCTAAGTGTAAGGAAAAGATTGAAGGCAAACCTTCTACAGTACTTAAACAGATATCAAAAGAATCACCATGTCATATAACCAGAATCTAAACCTAAGATAGACTGCCATTTGCAAAATATTCTGTCAAATTGTGCTGTGTGTGCCCCCAGTGGCAGCTAAAGACACTGACTTGCAATAAAGATACTGAACTGAAATACTAATCTGAAATAATGGTAAGTAAAAACTTTAGCTGAACTTCCCCTTTCAAGCTGAGTAAAGCAGCTACAATGATTATAAAGAACTGAAAGGCAAGGTAACTGCAATCTGTAATTTGACATTACAAGTTATGAACTGGTAGAGGTTGTGTTCATTTTCATCTGTCACCCACAGTAATTCCTGGGGTCTTCCATTGGCTATAGCAGACTAATACTGTGAAATGCTTCTACTTCATAAGGTGTTTCAAATTCTTACACATTATGATAATTAGAGTGCCAACAATTTAATCTGGGAATGTAAACTAACAACGTATTATTTATCTGCCGGCTTTTCATGTCTCCCTGATCTAGGTGCTTTACAAAAGAAGGACAGAAAAGCATACAAACCCACTGAAATACTACAAATGAGAGCTATTTTATCTTTCTAAACATTATTTCAGATATCTAATTTGATAGCATTCCAAATTCCTTGCCCTATAACCACTTTGTTACAGAAATTCAAGACCTTTTCAGGAAGAAGTGCTTTTTTGACAATACAATTTTTTCCCAAGACAAGTAACATTTAATATTTTAAATATTTAGATAATCCAGACCAAATATTATCCAGGCAGATCACTATAAGGCACTTTCAAATATAAGGTTCTATGGATTAAAACTTTCCTTTGGCATTGAAGTTTGCACAAACAGTTTTTATCTCAGTATCAACACTGAATGCCCTACTGCCCTTTTCCATCATTCTTCAGAGCATGTGTAACCATCCAAAACTCCATAACTGACTTTATCTGAATGATGATGGTGTGCATTCTAGTTTAATACAACCTTGAGCTACCTTTTTGGACAAAGAGCTGAATAAAAATGCAAAAGGTCATCTCTCTAAGAATACCGTAGTTGCCAACAGAAAAGAAAAATACTTTATACAAACCCTGATAATGGATTTTCTAAATCTCATTGAAGAAACTACACATTTCGCTTACTGCTGTTGCTCAATAAAAAAAAATTCTTGTAGAAAAGACTTGCCCATAAATGAGACAGTTGAACAGAAAGACTTGTGTGCCTATGAATTATAGTTCCGGACTGCTTATACTCTGCCTTAAAGCTGTGTATTCTTTCTCTGTACTTGTGCAATGCAATTATATTAGAAGGCCCTCTTAAAAGTGGGTGATCTATTGGTTTAGGGAGCTAAAGATTAATTCCAGATGTAGTCATGCTCTTCTAGCCCTTCAAAAACTAACTACTGCACCATCTGTTTTGTAATAGACAATTTCAAAGAGTGCCAAGGGGAATGTTAAATACATTGGTCAAACGGCCACATATACCTCACACACAGGAATCCTAGAGGTCACAGTGCCTCAGACAGATTCATATTTTCAAGTTTTTCTCTCCATTGTTCCTCTATGAAAACTCAAGGAACAGCTCTCCTTTCTCCCAAAATAGGAAGGAGATGTTTTCCAGATTATTACCAATGTTGACATGTATGAGGCCAAATTCAGACCTGAATTTAAGTGGAATGACTGAAATTCACAGTGCCATGTCTCCTATACCTGCCTGACTTCTGGATCCTTGTAGATTATTCCAAATGGCTTTTGGGGTTTTCTTTGGAGGGGTTGGGGTGTTTGTTTTTCTCTTTTTTTCCTTTGTTTTTTTTTCAAATTAACTCAGTAGCAAGAGTTTAATGCTGAAATTACTTCAGACTTGGCTGGTTGCCTATGGAAAATGAAGGGTGCATGAAAGAATGAAGGGTTATTCCATGTCATGAGTGATAGTTTTTACTTTCCCTAGGTATTTCAGGAAGCTTGAAGTAAAGGAATTTTCCCTGTTCTTCTGATTAAAGTCTTATGCATCAACATCTCAAATGTATAAAAAAAGAGCATTCAGGTCTGCCATCAACATGGCCTAAATTCTTCACAACAACAAAAGTGGAGCAAAAAACATTTTCTGAATATTTCCCAAGTATAAATCTGAACTTCAGAGCAGCAACTCATGATTTATACCAAATAGTCCTGAGAAAAGGTCTAAAATGAAAACAAAAGGAAACAGAAAATCTGCTAGAAATTAGACAATCACAATCTTGTGCAGTCCTAGAGAGACTTCTTTTTCCGCAGTGACATTAGGTAAATCATTGGTAAAAAGAATTAAAGATTAACAACATGTCTCCAGTTCATTTCTCTTTGGTTTTCCCAGTGCATCCAGTAATATTTTATACCAATTCTTGTAATAAGTTGTTACAAAATTAGCTTAGGACTAGCAGACAGACTAGTGTACCCATTTAAGTTCTGCTGACTTTGCTGTGGTTCTCTCTATTCAACATCACATGCAGACAATCAGCATCACATGCAGAATCAGTGCTTTAGACTGGAAGCAGAGTGTCTGGCCATACTCCAGCTACATCTAAAAGTTCAGAGTTTGCTGGTGGTAAGCAAAAAAGAAATCAATAGGAAAAACATCCCCTTATGATTCCTTAGCATTATTAGAACTGAACTTCTTTAAGCCACTACTTGGGTAGTGTAAGGAAATCCCACATATACATGAAAATTTGCACTTTTTCAGTATCAAACATTATTAAAACAAAGAAAAGTTGGAAAATGGAATAGGAAATACCTATTTAGGAGGACTTAATAACATAACTTTTTTTGAAATTTAAGACATCTGAAAGAAATACATCCTGAAAATGTGCATATGGTACATTCTGGCTAATGTACATATTGATGTGGGAGAATAGATACACACCTTTCAGCTATACAGCAAAGGTCCCATTGCATAGGACAAGATTTAATTGAAAATAATAGACTTCATAAGTAACAGAACTAGATGTTATACATTGCAGATACTCATACTCCAAACTAAAAGCTGCAAGAAGAAAAGGGTGCCTGAAAGAAGGATACAGAATAGGAAATATTTTAAGGGAAAATCATATAGTTGGTCTAAATAATCATGGATAGTTTTGAATCCTGATCTCTACAGAGCTAACATATCTCCTCCAGAGCTATAAAATTATTTCTTACTTAATCTTATGTAGGTATCCATACTCTCCCCCAAAAACCACCAAACAAGACAAAGAACCAAACAACCAAACAAAATCAATCTGGATAAAACTCATTCTTGCAAACCAAGCAGTGTAGTTGTCCCATCTCTTGCTGAGGTTGATGTTCCTGGAAGATAAGACTTCCAGAATAACGAGGTATTTAGGAAGAATTTTGTTTTAGCCATTAGTACTACACCTCATCTTAATTCCCAGTTTTGATTAGGAACCTTTAGCTACTTCTTAGCTGTTCTAGAACATAGTTAATGGATTGTAAAAGTCACAAATCATACAACATTCCTCTGCTTTCCAGGCACATAATCTGCCTTTAACTAAATCATACAACGCAGAGCTGAAAACTGATCCGTCCATTGCAAAATACTCAAGAATTGGCTTAGGTGAGTTATTTCTTGGAGCTCAAAGAAAAAAAATCCAGAAATTAAAAATGCCAGTAACCCTTCTCTCCTTATTCCATAGTTATACTAACCCTAAATGTACAGATAAATCCTTCAAAGCTCACTATTTTCTGGGCTGAGAGGCTAATTTTCTTCAGCTGAGCCCAGTACTCCCCCATTTTACTCTAAGAACACCTATGGTACACCTTTTGCATGGGAAAAATGTGCCAGCCACTTGCTAGCTACTGGCTGGGTCATACACACCATGCCAAAGTGATCTATTCCATATAAGATGTATAGATCCAGAATTACTCAGCCCAGAGAAAAAAATAAAGCAATTATTTTATTCACTTGACACATGCTGTGTTTAGGAGAGTTCAATTTGTAACACTAGTTAATCATTCACAAAAGAACACAATTTTAAAAAGTAACTTATTTGTTCCTCACAGCAGAGGATTAAGACACAATGTACTGAATAACTGGTGCAATACAATTGCTCTGCAGAAATGACTGTATTTCTATCACACACTTTTTGGAAAACGTAATCACTTTAACTTTCATTGTGTTTGTAACTCAGAGGCAAGAATTATTACGCAGAAAGGTCTGCTTCCTTTCTCAGCCATCTTTTCAGTTCTTTATTTGAGGGAATTTTTTTCTTTTTTTTTTTTTTTTACTAAATTTATTAACTGACAGTGTTGCATTCAGCTAGGATTGATGTTCTTGTCCAGAAAAGGGCAATAGAGCTGGTGAAGGAGGTGGAGCACAAGTCCTGTGAGGAGCAGCTGAGGAAGCTGGAATTGTTTAACCTGGAGAAAAGGAGGCTCAGGGGTGACATTACCACTCTCTACAGCTGCCTGAAAGGAGGCTGTAACCAGGCAGGGGGCAGTCTCTTCTCCCAAGTAACAAGCAACAGGACAAGAGCAAATGGCCTCAAGTTGCACGAGGGGAGGTTTAATTTGTATATGAGGAACAATTACTTCACTGAAAGGGTGATCAGGTATTTGAATAGGCTGCTCAAGAAAGTGGTGGAATCATTGGCCCTGGAAGGGTTCAAAAAACTTGTGGTTGTGGCACCCAGGGATATGGTCTAGTGGTGAACACAGTGGTGCTGGGGTAACAATTGGACTCGATTTCAGAGGTCTTTTCCAACCTTAACAATTCAACAACGACTAGCCCCAGTCACAGTTATGGACCATAAATTCTGTGTCACTGATCATAGGAGAAATGGGTGTGCACGTCTTTACAAATGACTAGATAACCTGAAAGAACCAACCAGGTTCTGTTAGAATGGGTGTGGGGGTACCTGTTGGAGGGGACATATGTAGCATGTACGTCTGAAAGGTTGTATCTTCCTAGTACCTCACCCAATGGGAAAAGCAGGAGGGCGTTTAGAATAAATGGAGGCTGTGACTGTTAAAAACTCGAGAGACATCCGATGGGTATGCCCCAGTGGGACTTCCCTAGTTTTGAGTAAAGTTGATTTTTACAGGACTCCTCTGTCTTGTTTGTGGACACTGGCCTTTGGCAGTATGATTTTCTGCACACTGGTAGCGACTGTGGACTTGCTCCTGGTTTGTCTGCCTCCTCCATTACTGTTGTAAGGTTAGGAGTGTCATCAAACACTACAGAAATAACCTGGCGACCCACAAGGAATAGTTCTGGCGCACAGTTATGCCGTGTGGAACAACCGCTGTGGGTCCCTCGGCAGCACTTCTCACACAGCNGGCCCGGGACGGCGGCTCCATGCGCTGCCAGGTAGGTGCAATCTGCTGGCGACCCTGGGGGCCGGTCCGGTCGGAGGCTCTGCCGGTGCCGGGCAGAGCGGCGGGGCGCGGGGTCTCCCCCGCGCCCGCGCG
>VZTZ01018437.1:18021-67755 GCA_013400955.1 Drymodes brunneopygia
CAGCACTTCTCACCCAGCCGGTGTCACTCTCCCCTCGCCGGTGAGAGCCAGCGCTCTCCCCCGCTGCTGTCCCTCCATGCTCGGTTACTGCAGGACGGGCGGCAGCTGCCCATCCCCGCCTGACCCTGAAATCCTATGTCAGCACTGAAACGGATCCGCCAGCTATACCCGTCCTGTGTATTTAGTACATGTTTAACACGTGCAAGGCTGTGGACGCGTAATGTTTGCGAAAATCTNGTCACCCACCGCCCCCTCCTTGTCCGCCTTTCCCCCGCTGTCCTGACAGCCGGGCAGGAGAGACGCGGCAGAGCCCATCGGCATCGAAAGCTTTTCTTGGCGCTCTGGTTCCGGCAGTGTGCTGGTGTTTTGGGAGCGGTGTTCTGGGCAGGCTCCGCGCCCCTGAGCTCTGTTTGTTTCCCGGGCAGGTCTCGGTGCTGTATTTCGCCAGGAGCGCGGAGCTGGCGGGGCTGCGCTGCGAGACCCTCTCCGTGCCACGAGAGATCACCTCTCTGCAGCTCTGGGAGGAGATCGTCAAGGTCCACCCCAGGTATCCAGCAAGTTGCCCTTGAGGTGCACAAAGAAACGTAGTTGGACTTTTTTTAAAAAAAAATACAAATTCGATGTTTAGCATTGGGCTGAAACGCATAGCAGTACTTCGACAGCACAAAACCACTGGTGGTACCTTCTTTTGGTAACCTGCACCAAGTGTTTCATGTTTTCCACAGCTGGAAGTGTTGTAGTTTTGTGTATACACAAGGAAAGCTGAGGTGCAGGAGATGAACCCAAAACTGAGCCTGAGAGGTACACGTGGCCTATTTTCCAGCAGGGCTGTGGTGTGGTAACCTGAAAACTGTTATTAGCCTGTGGAGAAGATGGGGTGTCTCAAGGAGGGATTGAGCACAGCCAGGACAATAAATAAGAAACAAATGATAATATGCAGATGTTTCCAGTCGCTTAGGTTGGACATTAGGAAGAAGTTCTTCATTGAAGGGGTGGTTAGACATTGGAATGGTCTGCCCAGTGAGGTAGTGGAGTCACTGTCCTTGAAGGTTTTTAAGGAAAGACTGGCCTTAGTGCTATGGTCTAGTTGACATGGTGATATTCAGTCATATGTTGAACTTGATGATCTCAGAGTGCTTTTCAGACTTAATTGATTCTGTGATTAACTGTGCTGTAAGCCATTGGTCTGAGCTTATGGCACACTATGGAAGGCAGGTCAGGAAGGGAAGTAAAGCCCCCATAGGCTTCCAGCCACTCAGCCCTGACACAGCACATATGTTCAGCCACTTCAGTGCTTTGAAAAAGACCCACACCACTGTGGGTTGCATTTCATAAGGAATCTGGTCCTGAGAAAGCACTGTGTGTGCTGTAAGGGCCTCTGCAGCATTGGTGCTCTTGGGAATGTCAACAGAAATGTCCCCTCTGTTTGAGGCTGACAGAAGCTGCTCAGTCCTGTCAAGAACAAGTCTGATGGACAAAGGTTCAACACCATTTTGGAGGGATGGAAGGGGGTAAAAGAAAAAGGTGTAAGAGAGGTTGTGGTCCTCAGGATTTAGTGCTCAGTGCTCTGAAATTTCCATAACTTTGGACTTTGGTGTCCAAGTTTTCCTTTAGGCACAGTCTTTCTTTAGTAAAATACTCTCAAACACTATGAAAAAATGAACTATTTAATATTGGTATCTGTTTCCAAGTGAGAAACTCTTCACAAAACGCTGGACCAGGGGCCTGTTCCTCACAGAGAATTGAAATAAAGTGTTTTTGGGTGCGAGAGGCAGTAGGGAATGTGTATATTTTACTTTGTAGCCTTTTCCTCTGTGTTAGAAGAAGCAGCAGCACCACTGGTCGTTTTGCCATAATTTGTCAACTTTGTCCTTCTATGAATGATGACTTGGGGCAGTACAATTTGCATTTGCAGTTACTTCACAACGGCCTCCTTGAAAAATGCTTCTGTTCTTAGCTTTTCTAGAAAAACTCCATATAATTGTAGGGCATTGACCACAGACTTCTATTCACATTGCTAATGGATATTCAAATTGCAGCTTGAGCGTACTTGACAGTGCTCTTCTGTTCCACCCATTTTCCCCAACTAATTAGCTTGCAAGGGACTTTAATTAGAGCCCATCCTTCTAATGGGCACTTCAGTTTCATGGTTGCGCACAGTTCTTTTGTAGCTTGCTTTGCTTTCATACAATCCCTCCCTTCAGTCTGTTCTCTGAATCAGGGCTACTGTGTTTTGCTTGGCCTGTGCCTTGACTACTTTTGTCTATCTGGATGGTAGGAAATGAGATGATTTTCACTTGTACTCTTTTGGTTTTCCTGCTTGTTTCTAGGCAATACAGTTGAGCTGGCTGTGCCAGATTTCGTAGTCTCAAACAAGTCATGTTATCATGCCTGCACATCTGAAGTAAAATGCAATTCTTTTTTCTGCTGTCTTACTGCTATGGCCCTCATGCTTGCTATGTAATTGCACTTAGTCATGGAAATGACTCCCTGCTTCATGGTATCCAGAGCTATGGACTCACAGCAATATCTCACATAAAAAAATACGTAGAAGATCTGCCAGAAGACACATCACATTTGATTTCTTAGTTCTGTGGCCGCTCCTTATCAATAGCAGATTTCAGATCTGTAAGTACAAAAGACCCAAAGCCTCATAAAGTCTGAGCACACACAACAAGACCTACTCTCTGGCCACTGAATCTTCATGAGTTCTCATGAACAGCATACTTGTGTATGTATGCATTGCTTCTTGGTATGTAAGAAAATTGTTCCAGTCCAGCCAGACTGCATCAAGAGAGTATTTCCTTCTAATCCCAGACTGGATGGTTGCTGCCTCTTGAGTTACCAAGTTTTTTATTGTAAGCTTCTGAAGTGGGTCTGGTATGCATTGATTTATTCTGACATAGGCCTATGACAAATCCAATTCCTGATTTCTGAAAATTACACTGATCATGTTTCTTCTTAGCCACTACAAGAAAATCCAAGATTAGGAGGTGGATGTTTCTTGTATTTTTGACAGTGTCTTGGAAGCAAAGTTGTGGAAGTCTTTAGTGGTTTTTACCTCAGCTGCCCTAGACTGTGCACCAGTTTGCTGTTTAATGAAATCTCTTGGTTAAATGCAAACATTGTTTGGAAACCTACTTGTGCTCTTGCCAATCCCTCTCAGGCTTGCTGTCATCCGGGATCAAGTGATATTTGCTGTTCGGCAGGAGTACGTGCTTCTTGGAGACCAGCTCCTGGTCCTGCAGCCTGGAGACGAGGTTGCCATCATCCCACCAATCAGTGGAGGCTGAACTTGCCCAGGTTCTGTTAGGTAGGTATCACTTATTGCCTAGTTTCCTCCTGAAATACCTCATACATTGTGTGATGTTACAAGAACCTTTTCTTTACGTCTGAGATGTGATTGCAATTCTCTCCCTCCACCCCAGTACTCTTTTGAGAGAACCCAACTTGTATTTCTGTCTGGAAAGTGCAGTTGTGCTCAGCAGAAACTATAAGCCAGTGCACCAGTAAATGATTAACACCTATGCGGTAAATGGAAGACACTTGCCAGAGAGATCAGACATTGCTTTGAATCTGGGTTTTAGGTCTTGTTACTCTTTCCTTTTTCTTTTTTGAGGTTGTTTTTTCCTACCAGTAGATACTTGGCCTGCCTAAATGAGATAATAATGAAAAATTTCCTGCCATTGTTTAACAGAAAAGATAATACAGTAAAAATAATTGACCGCTGCTTAGAAGTTTTGTTAATTTGTTGCTGTTAAAGAGGTGTCCTTAGAATAGCTTCATTTCCTTGCCTACTTTCACGTGCCAGTCCATCTGTTCACTGCAGCTTGTTCCATTGCTGCTGATCAAAACACTTCTCATTCTTAGGTGATCTGATGACTGGTTTCTACTCAGAAAAGTTAGAAGTGTCTCTTGTGTATCTGAAACAGACTGATAGTATGAGATCCTGAATGTCCTGGAGAGTGTACTCAACTTTAGGATTAGAACTCTAATCTATGTTTATCAGAAATCTCTGTTTTAAACTGTTTAATTTGATAAGATAAGTTGGAGGGACTGACAATATGACCACAGATTTATCAGCACTACACAGTGGTCTGTGCTGGTTGAACATACTGTTAAACCAGGGCTTCAGGCTAAATCATCCCACTGTACCAGAAATAGGTATGCATTAAAACCAGGTTGTTGCTTGTTATTTGCAGTTAATATTCTCTCAGTGAGGCTGCTGAGAAGTGAATTTCACGTGTAGACTAGTTTTGGGCAAATAGATAGTGCCTGTGCTGTGCATACATTGGGGCATCAGCACCAGATAAAAAACAGTTGGCTGATGCTAGTCTCTCCATGAACAATAACAGATCCTGTTTGGTTTCGCTTTTTCTAGTGTGGTATGGAAGAAAGCGAAGATCTACCAAAAGATTTTATCAAGCTCAAGTCTGAAAAGCTGTCTGTAGATGAAGTGTCAGAGCTAGTCGTTTCACCATACTGTGGGGCGGTGTCTCTGTTCATTGGTGAGTTTAATATTTGTGAGCAAAGTCTCTGGGTACGTTAATAGTCTAAGAAATGTAACCTAGGTTGTCCACATCCCAGACTTGTACTTCTCAAATAAATAAATTCCTGGTCTGAACCTAGGATGTTTAGAATTAATTTAGGTTCTGAATTATTAGAGCAAGACCATGGCAGTTCTTAAATAGTTGCAGTGGGCTAAAGTGGTGAGAAACTATCTGGCTGGTATGGCTATCATAAGACTGAACAGAACAGCAGCTCTGGAGTACAGAACTGCCTGGAGTTGTTCTCCTGTCCCCTGGGATACAACTTGTTCAAGGTGGGAAATGGAATACTGTGGCTATGCCAACCACATCTCCACACCTGTATGTGAGGTCCTGTAACTTAGGCTTTAGTTGAAAGTGAAGTACTATTCTACCAATAGGCTGGTGAAGGTAAGGCTGGTAGCTTTGTCCTGTGCTTAGTGCACATGGCACACATATGAAACTGCTCTGTGCTTAAACCTTAGGGCTGCTAGGCTCCTCAGTACTAGGCATTTAAAAATTACATGGGCAAATGCCATTATAACACCTTAGCAGTTACCACAGAAGGTGTCCCAGCCTTGGGCATTATGTGCTACACCTGTGTAATGTGTAAAGTAAATTCTTCCTTTTATGGTAACAATTCATCTTGCTCAAATAATCTTGTTATGCAGCCATGATTAGGGGAGGTTGTTTATATTTGCTCATTGCTGACCTTGACCACAGCAGGAGATCCTGAGTTTTTTACCCCATATTAATATAATATATATTATTACACAATGCATATTTAATATGTATTATAAAGGTACAATATGTATTCATTTACTCAGTGCTTTGAGTTGATGAATAATTTTTGTTTAGGTACTACAAGAAATAATTTTGAAGGAAAAAAGGTGATTCACTTAGAATATGAAGCATATACTTCAATGGCAGAGACTGAAATAAAGAAAATCTGCAGAGATGTTAGACAGAAATGGCCTTCAGTCAAACATATTGCAGTGCACCACAGACTTGGGTATGTATGTCCAGACCCCATTCTTCTGCAATTGCAACTGCTGTCCTTGTCTGGTGCATAGCTGTGCTTACATAGTTGCAGAACATGCAAGAGTGTTTAGAAATCATAGTGCAGCAGAGCTGTCTGCAGGATCAAGCTCTTGCTGTGGAGCTAAGTTTCAAAAATTTTATTTTCAAAAATGTATTTATTGGTAGGGTTTGGTGGAGTCCACACTTAGCCTGGCAGGATCTTTGATGCTGGTGTGATGTTTTGAAAGTGTGGAGGTATTTCACTCCAGGGAAGGGGAGGCTGTTGGTTTGTTTTGTTCTTTATTTTTAAAAGGTCTGAAGTTGGCAGCACTTTATTTTTTAATTCTGTCTTCTATTGAGGGGCTGGAGAATGTTCTTTGTGTAATATTTAAGTCTATTTATGCTACAAAAAGTGTGAAAGCTTAGGCTGTGGGGCATAGTAATTGCCAGCTATGCTTGTGAGAGAACTTACAGAACTTATAGAGGGAGGATTGGGTTGCTGATTTTGGTAATGCTACAATATTGCGAGAAGAAACCCAAAACCTAGTGTTTCTGTTAAGTTTAACACAACACACCAAGTAGGAAACTTCAGAAGCTAAAATCAGAATTCATCAAAAATTTGGTTTTGTTGCAAAATCTGTGTAGTGTGAAGGCACCTAATTTTTTCTTTCACAAATTCTTGTGCAAACTGAGATGATTTCTTAGGTTTTTAGATAAGAACTGGCTGTTCTAGCTTCTTATTGTTCATTATTAAGACTGCTTCCAGTGAGTTTCCTATGTATTGTTACAAGTTAACAATTTCCCCCTCTTAATTCCATAGGCTTAATTTTAAAAAAAGAAAGAATGGAAGAAAAAAGCCTATGTCTGGTGGGTTTATTTATTCTATAGTGTGGAATTCTAACATCTGGTACTGATTTTGGTTGTGGTTTTCTTTCTTTGAAAAAGTCTATAATCTTTTGGATGTGGTTTGACACTTGCTCAGTATGAATGAGTCAGGAGAGCATGTGGCCGGAATACTGACGTGACATGGCTACAACTTTTGGGTGCTCTTGATGTTGAGTGTTAGCTAAAGATGCTGTTGTTCCTCTTCTCTCCCTAGTGTGGTTCCAATAACTGAAGCAAGTATAATTATTGCAGTCTCCTCTCCACACAGAGCAGAATCCCTTGAAGCTGTAATGTACTGCATCAATACCTTAAAAGCATCTGTCCCAATATGGAAAAAGGTATGTTTGGGGACAAAATCAAATTTAAGCCTATCCTAGTCTTAGACATCTGGGCTGCCTTAGAAGCATTACAGGCAGCAGCTACTCCTGATGAGTTGTCAGTGTCTAGCACCAGTGAGTTTCCTCTAATACATCCAGGCCCATCTGTGACAGGCAGACATTTGAAAGGTTCCTCCTGTACCTTTACCATCTAGCTTCTCTTTATTTTGAAGTCATCCTAGGGTCAAAGCGAAGGAGGCCTGAGCTCTCCTCTTTTGAGTAGCAAAACTCAGTTCTGCACTCTCAGTTCTCTCAATTCTGTAAGAACTATGAGTCAGCTTTGCTTTGGATAGCATTGCAGTTTGCAAGTAAAATGAGCGTTTCTTGCCTTTTTTCCCCTCATGGCTGTGGCCATGAGAAAGCACAGACCATTAGGCAACAGCACACAATGAAGGGATGAGCAGAAGTCCTAAAGCTAGTATAGGCAGACAAAAGTGTGTGGAGAAACTAACCCAGGACTAGAAAGAACCTCATTGTATAACCTCTGTGTTGCTTGCAAGTAATGAGTATTATCTCTGCCTTCTCCCCCGGCAGAACTTGGCATGTGGTAAACAGTGATACTCTCTGCACTACTTGACTACTTGACTACCCCCTTAAGGAGACTGAAGTTCTCTCAGAATGACTAATCAGGGACTCAGAATTTGCTGCTTAGGACTAGACTGCAGCTGGGTAATCCAGTCTGTCCTTAAGGTCTGTTAGTAATGTATTTAGTGTACTAATGTGTTTTTTTTTAATATTGACATTTTGTTACGTCTAAATGCTTGCCTCAAAATGATGGTACAGTAGGTTAATGTAGCAGCATGAATGCTGTGTACCGTACAGCTTTTACATAATTCCTTCTAGATATCTTTTTTGAATTGACTTCAGCATAGGCCCTTTTATATTCAGTGGGAATCAACCTCAGGTTCCCCCAAATCTGTATGTTCTAAGGGTGCTGCCCTCTCTTCTGCTTGCCAGCCAAGTGCTGTGCAGTCCCATTGTGACCAGTAAATAATAGTGGGATGGCTATTGAGTTATTTGGCCTGGTTTGTAGCTGTATGTAGCAGACTCACAACATTTCCCATTCTTTGTTTATATTACAGGAGATTTATGAGGATGAATATTCTTGGAAAGAAAACAAGGAATGCTTTTGGGCAAATTCAGAAAAATAACTGTACTCTTTTGAAAATAAAGTTTTACTCTTCTTAATGAGCATATTTACCTTTGAGTTTTTACAGAGAATCTCTATGTTTCTAAACAGTTCTAACAGATGTTTCAATCTCAATAATTTAGTTTGGACTGAGTGAAATGAATGCGGACCAATTAGGGATTTTAGGTATTCTTGACTCTCCTTTGGAATTACCTTTTTGTGCATTTTAACATGGAGTCAGTTTTTAAAAGAATCTTCCCTAAAATTCTTTGTTGCAAAGTGTTTAGACTACTCTGTGATAAATACTGTTTTAATACTTTTACATTGGTAGTCTGTGTTCTCTGTCTGCATCAGAGGTCACCACAGGACAATTGCATTTTTTTAATCTTAAAGAAAGTTCAGAGAGGTTTAATTTTATATGACTGCAGACTTAGTTTGCAAGCTTTATGCTATTTTGACATTCTTGTAACATGAAAGCTACTTGAAGTAGATGAACTATTTTAGTACAGACAGAGAGGAAAATTCAAACTATACCCCAGAGTTATTAACTTTTTAGTAGTGCTTATGTTCCAGTAGCTCTGTCTCACAGAAAGATTTTTACTATGCATCTGATATTACAAGTCCATTGCATTAAAAAATATGGATAGAGATTGATTCAAAGTTAAAGCTAATGTTCCACCAGCAAAAAAAAATTGCATTAGCAATAAAATGCCAACCTGTAACTGCTTAATGATGTCTAGGCAAAATTTTGAAGGTGACTTTTTGGTTGTGTAGTTGTATGATGCTGCAGGGAAAAAAACCCCAAACCATCTATTATTACAAATACACAACTGTAGTGTAATTAGTATCAGTATTTGGACTTTGTATGTGTTAGAATTAAAAGTCATCAAATGGAATAGTTTTTCAAAGACAAGGGAGTTTATTGAACTTACTGGAATTCAAATATGCATTTATATTCACATTTAAGATTTAATCTTAATACAGTTTTACTCTTGTTACTATTTTGAAAACTAGTTAAATGAACTGATATAATATGCCTGGGCTTCACTGGAAATAGTGGATTATCTGTCTGAGCAAGGTCATTTTATTTGTCGTTCTACTGTGCCATGGCAGTATTTAGATGCTTAGAGTTTGAGGTCCCATTGTGTATGGCATTTTTGCTAATGCTGAGAGGCAGTTTTATCTAGTCATCATTATCAATGTAGGCAAGGTAGATACAAGTGAAGGGAAATAAAGTAAAGCAAAATGGTTTGCTCAGTTGCTCATATAGATGTTCCTATGTCATATATAGTTATTAATAATCCAGGTGCAAGATCATACTCCTGAGTCAGGGCAATCCCAAGCACAAGTACAGGCAAGAGGGAGAATGGATCAAGACCAGCCCTGGGGAGAAACGCTTGAGGGTATTTGTGAACAAAAAGCTCAATATGAGCTGGCAACGTACACTTGCAGCCCAGAAAGCTGGCTCGTCCTGGGCTGCATCAAAAGCAGTGGGGCCCGCAGGTCAAAGGGCTTGATTGTGCTCCTCTGCTGTGCCCTCAGGAGACCCCACTGGAGCACTGCGTCCGGCTCCGGCGCCCTCAAGGCAAGAAGGATGCAGTTTTGTTGGAATGCGTCCATAGGAGGGCCACTGGGTTAATCAGAGGACTAGAACACCTCTCCTAGAAAGGCAGGCTGAGAGCTGGGGTTGTTCAGCTTGCAGAAGGCTCCAGGGAGACCTTACATCACCTTTCAGTACCTGAAGGGTACTTACAAGAAATTTGAAGGGGGAATTTTCACAACAGCATGTAGTGGTAGGACAAGGTGGAATGGCCTTAAGCTGAAGTGAGGGTAAGTTTAGATCAGATATTAGGAAGAAATTCTTTACTTTGAGGGTGGTGATGCACTGGCACAGGTTGCCCAGAGAAAGCTGTGGATGCCCCATTCCTGGAAGTGTTCAAGGCCAGGCTGGATGGAGCTCTAAGCAACCTGGTCTGGTGGAAGGTGTCCCAACCTACAGAGGATGGTTGGAACTAGATGATCTGTAAGGTACCTTCCAGCCCAAACCAGTCTTTGATTCTGTAGTCATTGTATCACACATTAGTGAAGCCTCAGCTGTATATTTCATTTTATTGTGTCTGCAGCAAAAATCTGCTAACAACTGCTAGCTGCACAAAGTAAAATGAGGAAAGTAGGTGATGATCTTTTTTCCCCACAGGGATTATAATCACTTTTAATATTTAGTTACTATATCTGAATTAAGTAAATTGTAATGAAACATACAGCTCTAGGCAGAAACTTAATTAAACTGTGCTTAGTAACTTACTGATGCACTTTCCTCAGTGGAAGCCAGTCCTTCCTCTGCAGGACGGCAGCTGCTCCTTGCGTGCTTACAGATACACACTCTACAAACCTTGTGGGCCCTATTATCTAGGCTGAGCTGGTCAAGTTCAAGACTGAGTTTTCCTTTGTTTTGGAAGTTGAAGAGAAGCCCTCTGCTGTTTGAATCATTTTTACCAGGAATTGTACAGAATCCTCAGCACAATCACTTCCTCTGTGAAAGAATTATTTTTCACTTTAAAAGAGAAAGAAATAAATGAACATTGTCGTATTTGGTGTTCATTTTCCCATATTCATGTTTGCTGTTACCATGCAACTAATTAGTGTATTAATTTCACTAAAATAAATGTCTAGCTTGTCTTTCAGTGGATAGTTTATGAAGGAAGTAAAACTTATGCAGTGCTTTCATACTAGTGCTGTGCTCTGATACAGAAAAGCAGTATTTTAGAACAGTTAAGTTCTGCTTGGGACCCCATGACCAGGGACAATTCAGCAGTGTCTCTTTAGTGCCTTTCTAGCACTGCAGTCTCCTGGAAAATTTCTCCAGGGTGACCTTAAGTGCACCTTCCCCATCAGCAATGCAGCTGGGAAGGAGGGTGCAGAACAGAAGAGAGAATAATTGTGTACTTCCCCACAGTGACCAGGAACAATGAATGGAAGAGGAGATGTACTGAGTCACAGCTGAGTGTTACAATGTGTGTATGCTGCCATGGTAAAAACAATGAAATGTCATTTTTTGTCCCTAGCTGTGCATGAGGCAAGTACGGCTTTGTTCTGGAACAATGATACATCAGTCTTGTGTAACTTTGGGTTCTTCAGCTGGCATGTAAAAGCGAAATGGAAATGTCTGTGGGAGGGATGGTGTGCTAATTAGAGGTAAAATGTATCTCACTGAAATTTCAGTCCATGCTCTGAACTTTGTGTTCTGTCTCCCTCTGTAGGGCTACCTTCCCTGCTAGGGCAGTATTATTGTAAGAGGGCAGATTACTGTGTTCTAAGATAAATGCCTAAGCTGTGTCTGGAGTGACCTAGACTTGTTTCCAAATTTCCAGGCCAGGGGATGAATCCCAGCTGTGTCTCACTGTGTGTTAGGAAAAGATCTAGCTGCAAATGTCCTGCTGTCCACACATGCAGATCTACAGTGCTGAATGAGGGCTACTCTGTTATGGTGAGGTCCATTGACTGGGGTGATAGACAGCTGCAGATCTGTCTGTCTACGAGGAAGACCCAGCTTTCTGGAATGAGTCCAGCTGTTTCTCTTCTCTGTCTATAGAGAAGGGTAATCCCACCTCTCCATGAGACCAGCTGTGTCAAGTTGGTGGCTCTGGTACAGAGGGATGTTCCCAAAAACAAATGCTGCAGACCCAGAGGGTCACCATGTGATGCCTGTAGAGATTGGCCAGATGAGGGCTGTCTGTGGAAGGGAAGTGCCTGTCTTCAGAGTGATAATTTGTCCTTCTGAAAAGATGTCTTAGTCTTGGCTGGCAAAATTTGAATACACTGATCCACCCCTTTGTCTGGCCGAACATCCATATACCAGCACTGATTGATTTTAAGAGCTTCCTTTCCTGTTTTTGAGCATTGTGCTCTGTTCTCAAGAGAAGCTCAGCCTGATGCATGCGATGAAAACAGTAACTGATGGATTGTCATGGAATACCGGGGCGGAGGAGGAAGGGGTTTGTGTTATAAGGCGCCTACCCAGGAGATGGCAGCCGAGAGATGGCTGAGCAGGCGGAGCGGCTCCTGGCCCGCTCAGGTGCTGGCCGTGCTGGGAAATAGAGGTCCTTGCTTCAGCTGTTGCCCATGAAAGTGCCACTGTTGCACTCAGGAATGAAGGCTTTAGATTGCTCAACTTTGAACTAGATTTTTGGCCTTTCTCTCTGCTCACTTTATGCACAGCTGTTCCAAGTAAGTTGTAGTTTTATAGAATAGCACATTCATTTGTTGCTTCAGAAGCATTAAAAAGAAAAAACTGCTAAATCTAATCATTAACAAATTGTATGTTAAAGCAGACAGTGCTGCCCTTTCCCTCTTAAAATGCTGTGAAAAATAGTCTTGAGCGTTAAGTGCCATTAAGTACCATTAAATGTCCTGTGGAGGTGATTGAAGAGACTTCAGAATAGGCTGATGAGTATAAATTACCAGTTTATTTGAGTACGTTAGGCCTGTTTTTTGAAAAACAAACACACCATAAAATTTGATCTTATCAAGTGTTACAAAAATTAGCATCCTGATGTATCTTTATTGCAGCTCTTCTCTATAAAAGTTCCATTTTGACTATTTAAGAGGCAAGTACCTTTTAAAAACTGCTAGCATACCAATGCCTGTGATTGCACACAAATAATTGACCAATTAACTGAGAACAGAAAGGTTCCTTTAAAATATAGGACTCAGCTTTCTGAAGCTGTGAAAATGTACACTTAATTACTTTCAAAGGCAGTAAAAAGTCGAGGCAGCTAGCTATGGATTTTGAGATGTGTTTTCATACCTTCATTTTTTTTAGTCTTTAATTTGCAAGCTTTTGTTGTAGTTCAGTTTTGGATGTGCTTTAACCCCAGTCAGCAACTCAGCCACACCTAGACACTCACTCACTCTGCCACTTGTGGAATGGGGGAGTGAATAGGAAAAGTGGGAAATCTCATGGGTTGAGATGGAAGTTAAATAGGGAAAGTAGAATCTGCTCATGCAAGCAAAACAAAACAAGGAATGCATTCACCACTTCCCATCAGCAGGCAGGTTGAGTCATCCCAAGGAAAGCAGAGCTCCATTGCATGTAACAGTGGCTTGGGAAGACAAACACCAAACACTCCAAATGCCTGTAGTCAGTTGTGGGCAGCTGTCAAAGCTCTGTCCACTCCCACATAGTAAGCTATGCCCCCCACAGCCTCCTCTCTGGTGAGGTGGGGTGAAGAGCAGAGAAAGGCCTTGAACCTGTGACCATTGCTTAGTGAGAGGTAAAACATTCCTGTGTTATCAACAGTTTCCAGCACAAATCCCAAACACAGCCCCATACTATCTACTGTCAAGAAATGTACCTCTGCCCCAGTCAGAACCAGTGCACACATAAGTCAGTAGATAAGGACTCTGGCTTGTAATTCTGCAAAACACTGAGTCTTGGTGAAAGGTAGAGTTTTGTGCCTTAAGACTAGGTTCATCTGGTATTGTATTATGGAAGTGTTAAAATTGGTAGCCTACCTGAACATTTGTGTAGCACTGTTAAAAGTATGAACGAGTTGAAATGAAAATAAAAAGCTCTGTGAAATTGTGTAGTTTTCAGGTGGTAGTTTTTGACAGTATTGTCTTCCTGTCATCTTTCTGTTCATAGCCAAGTTTCTCCCTCTCTTTTTTTACTACATTGTTCCTGCTGAAAAGTTGAATTCAGCTTTTCCAGCATACGGTGGTGTGTAGCCAGAGCGAGAGTAATGACACGCTACTGCTGACCAGTTCTGTAAATAAAGTGCAGAGACTGGCAGAATGTGGTGTATTTTTAGATACCAGTCATGATAAGCCCATGTTTTTAGGAAGGCCTGGCCATGGTAATGTTTTAACACCATCTTCTCAGCTGGAGCTTTCCAAGTATTTTGCACTAATGTGAACTGGATTACAGTACAGCTTACTGATACTGTTATTGTTACTGATACTGTTATTGTTACTGATACTGACTGTGATCTACAAGACTTCAAGTGAAGTATCTGTCTACCTAGCAGAGTCATTTCCTTAGGGTTCTCACTGTGTGCTGCTGGAACAAAGCCATGTTTGGCCCCATTTTATGCAGTGCGTTTGCAGTAGCATTGCTTCTCTTTAGAGTTCTGTTTAAAAATACATGAGTCTATATTCAGCAGTAGTCTTGGGTTTTATTGCAGTAATGCTGTTAGGCCCTCTGACAGGCCACCACAGTGATACAGTCCCTGCTCCCACAGAGCTTACATGCTAGCTTTTAGAAGTCAACTTTATTATAAACTCTCTTGTACATCCCAAATTTATACATAGGCTCATATGAAACCAATTCAGATTTTGGGCTTGATTCTAGTACTTCAGGAAATCAGCAGCTAGATTTCAAGACCAGAATCAGGTATAACTTGAGTTTGCTGAAGGTATTGCTGACTTTTCTTGCTGCAAGCACAAACAGAAGTACATACTGAAGCTCAAAATTTCAGAGTAGTTAAAACATGCTGCTTCAAAAAAGGTAGATTAAAAAAACCCAAAAAACACAACCAAACCCTTGCACATAATACAAAATATACATCATATTTCCAGTATTATTTACGGCTGTGCCAACTTAAAAGTGCAATAGACTTACCCATTACAAAAACTGAATTAGCCATTTAAGTATTAATTGTAAAAGAAAAGTAAACTAATAACCTGGAGTGGTTAGGATACTAAAACCTTATCCATTGCTATGTCTCCCCTTTATTTTGGAAAAGCAGTATTGTGTCCAGTATTGTGTGGGAAGGAGAATCATGTTGTCCATGTCAAAATATAACCCAGTGAAGACTAGTGAATTGAATCATTGCTACCTGATTGATAAACTGTTAAATCCCCAAAGAAGTTGCATATTGGATTTTGACCTGTACCTCCCACCAAACGCGGAAGAAGGAAATCTGGGTGAATGCCTGAATTGCCCTTGCAGGCAGCACCAGAAATTTAAGATTCTACCATCTGGTGTATTGTGAAATTCCCCCTCTGCTCTGGAGTGCATGACCCTGATTATGTAGGAGCTTCCCACATACATGACTGTAGGGGTTATTTTTTTCTGCACAAGTTTATATAAGAATTGAGGCAGACAATTTTTTATCTCTACTCTCAGAGCATTTGCCCTCAAAGTTTATAATTACAAGTCAGGAGCTTATTCTTTAGATTTATGCAATTGCTATTTTTTTCCCACTTTTTAAATAATTGTTTTGGTCACAGACTCAGCTGATGGCAAGAATCTTGTTTGACAATTGAGATAAGAATCTGAATTGTTCTTCAGAATGTTAAAAAAAAAACAAACCCAAAACATCCCAAAACATAACATTTTATAGATACAAAATAAATTCAAAACACATATAAAACTACACTGAGCACAATCCAGCTGTTGCTGCAAATGAAGCTGTTATTTGCCAAAGAGATGGTTGGCTTTTGGCTGATTACCTATTAAAAAAGACTGAGTAAAGCTTTCAAACGTGCTCAAGCCTAGTCCCTCAGAAAATAGTGGAAAAGTGCCTAAGCATAATTACAATCCAGCTTTGGGAGAAAGAAACCATGACTTTGTGTTCTCAATTAGGCACATTTGCATGTTTTACTCTTCAGGCAAATCACCTCAAGCTGGAAACAATCTCACTTGCATGGCAGCATACATACAAAAAACACACACATCTTCTCTCACAATCAATTGTAAATGTAACTGCCAGCCATGAGAGAGAAAGGCAGCCAAAAGGCCAATTCCCCTGACTGTTGCCAGTCTTACAGCATGGGTCTTTGTAAGACTGAGCTTTCATTATAACCAGGCAGCGTAACAGCATGTGATAAACTTGGGGTGTGTAACCAACACAAAGTCACCCAAGTGTTGTGCTTAGAGCTCATTCCCGAGCACTACAGTACTTCACTGTATAAAACATAAGTTAACTTCATCAAGACATGAACAGGTGGGACCAAAAAAAATGTGACAGGTAAGGAGGTTGTACTGAACTTTGGTCTCCTGGAGGGCACTGAGATGCTAAAGAAGTAAGTGCAGTAAACATTTTACAGAGCTTAGATCTTCACTATCCCCTTTTGTAACGTGCATAATTCCTCAGTCAGCTATCCCCTTTAGTTCAGTCTATGCTCTTAGTCTTGCAAAATCTTTCAGTACAGAATTAAGGGCAAGATCTTGACTGTCTTTTCTATTTATGTCAAAAGCCAAACTGATATCAGAGGGACCAAGAGTGTAAAGGCCAGTGTAACAGTAGTGGTAGTGCTTCTCAAGATGAAAATCAGTAATAACATTGCAGAGAACATGCTGTAAGTGATTATGAAATTCAAATTTTCTTCTCAAGGAGAAAGAAGACTATAATACATACCATTTGGCAGTATTTCCCCAAAACAATATCCTTCAGTAATTTAGTTGTGACCTTAGTGCAAGAAATATGGTGAACTTTTGGAAGACTTTGCCCAACCTGTTGTCCTGTAGCACCCAGACAGACATATTCATACACAGTTCCCAGTTTATAGATTAGTTAAAGCAAAGGTTTGCTGGTAGAAATTATTTTTCTAAAACAATAAGAATGGAGCTAGTCAATGAAAAAATGACTTCTCCCAGTCTGGAAGCAGTATTCACCACACATTCATCATCAACTTAATAGAAAATGTCCTTTAACACATGTGGTACTTGTCAACTGAATTACCAACTGGTGCTGTTCCACAATAATGTGAAATAAATTCTTCTGTTTCACTCTGCAATGGATCAAGAGAAGGGCTGCTGGAACAGTATGACACTGTACACTCCGGACCTGCCAGTTCTAAGGGTTAAGTTTGTTTGAAAGGCAAGAATTTACAATTAAAGGCACTATAAATCACTTTTGAAAAAACCAAACTGTCCTGCAGTTACTCTTACAATAGAGTAGAATCTGTAAAATATTTTCATCTATAAAGACACTTTCATTAAAAATGTTTAAATGTTACTAAGCTTTAAGGCACTCCAGCTGAAGAACTGACTGATCATGACTACTGTTGGTGGCTCAGATATCCTCTTTATCCACGTAACTCATCTTCAGTCTTTGTCCTTTGTGAGTTCTGCAATTTCATCGACATCTTCTATATCCTGTGTCATTTTCTCGTACTGTCTCTTGAAGAAGCCAAACTGTGAGAAGTATTAAAATAACACCACATTGCAGTCAGTCATTGATAATTAATTTCTCAGCAGAACGAAATACTGTGATGGTAGAAATGCACGTGTGCATGCACACACTACAGAGTTTGATTTATAGGCAATTCCTGCCTCTAAAATGAAAGGAGGTAGGCCCTAAACTCCTACCTGGTTGCAACTAAATGCTAGAACAGCAGTGCTGATTAGCCACTTTTCTCCCTGCCAAGATACAGACGTTTCCATGATGGCTTGGTGTGCCAAGGAGCACTTCAAATACCAAAGCCCTGGCACAAAGAAAAACTTTCCTCTTTTTCTATGCAACCTTTGTAATTTACTTTTTGCCCTTGCCCTTTCTTTGTTCTTTTGTCTGTTCAATATATATCCTCTCCCACCTTGTTTGTAATCCCTACCCTTATCTACTGGGAATATAATGGGTGTTCAGAGCCCAGCTGGGGTATTATGGAAGGAGGCAGAATGTCAAAAGGAAATAGGTAAATGCCACAGCCCCTATTTTGAATGATTGGCAGCTCATTTATCATCTTCATGTTGCTGGTTTCTACGAGGACCCATTTCATAAACCCTTCTTAAATACGTCAAGGGTGTAATGCCAATGCAGTATTACTCCTACCACCAAACTGCAGATGTAGTTTTGTTTCACACCAGAGAAGTGAGATTCTAAAGAAAATAGCCCAAATGTAATTATCCCTTTTTGGTTTTAAGAATATAAGTACCTACTTACTTTCCACAAAACAGCAACCAGTACCAACAGCAAGAGGAGTCCAGCCAATATACTGCCAATCACAACACCTACTGGTACCTCAGCTTTCTCATCCGGCTTCATTATTGTAACTGGGATCTGAAAGCAGAGAGATTGTCTTAGCAGTTTATGTTAGCTGCAAGTAAGGTAGGATTTGTAAACCAAAGATCAAGAATGCCTGGACTACACATATTCCAGGACCAGTGACTGGAACACACCAAGCAATTACAGCCCTTTCTCTGGTGTCCATGGGTGCCTGGTTGCACTGTGGCACACAGCAATGCCAGCTAAGGACTAGAGGCCTTCATCACTCTTGACCATGCATAACAGGCAGAGAACCAGTCTCTCCTGCCAGCTGCCTCTCCATTAACAGGAGGCCTTTCAGAGGTTCCACACACCATCAGTGTGTAAACCAGTCACGTTTACATGAAGGTGGGGAATAGCCTGGTGTACAGCCCCAAAATCAGACTGCTGGAGAAGCACTACTTTTCACCAAGTGTTGTCAGAACCCATTATCTGTGCTGGCCAACTGTTGGAGGCAGTACTAATCACTGAGGCCAGACACCATCGCATCTGCTGAAATTCCAGCCCTCCTGCTGGGCAGAGTGTCTCCTTTGCCTGCTGTTCCTACCTTCTGTGAAATGACTAATGACTTGACCGATCTTCTCATGGTGATCTGTGTTCTTCTGGGTCAACTGCATGAATTTGCTGCAAGATGTATGTATGGGTCAAATGGGAGCACCTCTAGCAAACCCACATTTCCTGAACCACAAGCAATAACAGAGAGCTCCCAGAAGAGCATACAGTGTCTGTAAGTTAGTTTTCAGGTGATACCCTATCTAGCTGGATTAGGTATAACCAAATATGTAATTACATATAACAGAGTTTCTCAGGGAGACATTGCTGTAATATTTATGAACTGTCAAATTTTTGGATTTAATCTTGGAACGACATGCTGAAAGTTTTTTCCTTCTTGAAACATGATAAAACAAGTCACACTGGTTTACTTTCTCAGGGTGGTTGTTCAGTGCATTTGTCTGCAGTAACTTAATCTTAAGCTTTCTGGGAAACTTGCACTGGACTGACATTTCAGTGATTTAAGTAATTTCTGTTGGAAGGCTCCAGTGTTGTGCTAGGTGTGGTTATGTGTATTGATTTCACCAAGGCAGGATGGCTTTGTGTATTTTCTAACTGAATGAGCATAGTGATGATTCTAGCAGGTTAAGATTCTGGCCTCCAGCTGGCAGTCCTTTCCAACTTGGAAAAAATCTGAAAGCTTTTACGTAAAAATACCTAAGCAGCTTCCTCACATAGCATCACAAGGCAATATTCATTCATTTGGCTAAACAACAACTCAGTTCATCCAATGTAAAAAGCCAATTTCATATATGCAGTTTGCCTAGTAATGCTTTCTGCATTAGATGAACAGTGAAGTGGCACTTTTGGAAAGGAAAATTGATACTTAAGAACAAATTATCTTTCCTAATGTTAAACTGTGGTCGATAGGATATCATGAGACTGGGATTTACCTCATCTACAACATGGTTCCTTGACTTCCAAATGAGGATAGGCTTTTTTTAAGGAGAGAATGAACTAATTCACCCTAGTTATTTTCAGGATCATCTTTAGGATGAGATGAACTGCATTTCAAAAACACCTGTTCTTTCCAGGGACCAGGGTTTATAGAATGTGGATGACTAATGGAGATATTAAATTGGATGAATCCTACCACATCCATCTAAATGAACAGGGTAAGTAGGGGAAAAAGCTCCGTTTGCTTCTACACTCTCCTGTTCCCAAGGAAGTGTGAAGGGCAGACTGGATATCCCTGTTGGCCTGACAAGAAGTAAGTACAGTGCTGGGTACTGACTCCATGTGTTGAACTGTCTGTTCTAGGGAGAATGTACCTCCACAACCTGGCACATTTACCAAGACTTCTCACAGGGCAATAGATCGTTGAGTAAAGATCAGGCTGGAAGTCACCAAAAGCCACTTTGTTTCCTAGGAGCCCCGTGGATAACTTTCAGGGTCTGTTCAGCTACTGCCTCAAAGGTGTAAAAGTCTCAGCTGCACGTATGTCAGTGGCTGGGGGAGGGATTACCTTTATTTGTCAACTATCATTTGAATAATTAAATTCTAGTTCTCCTGAAATTGCCAACAGAACTTCTGGTAATGTAGATTTGGCAGTACCATGCTTCAAATGTGGAAAAATACTTATTAATACCATTAAATAAATACTTATTAAAACCATTAAAATGGTTTATGAGCTACCTAAAAAGCCTGTGCAATTACCTGGAATATTTGCATTATATAATAATGGGTTGCATCTCCTAATAGAAATAATACCATGCCAAACTGAAGCACTTGGAACACTTCAAATACTGGCATGTAATTTTTCTGCGAAAATGTATTTCATTTGTTCTTCAGGCAGTGGAGGTTTTCCTGAATACAAAATGGTTTATTTAGAGGTTCTTCACAAGCAATAGAGTGATTCATGAGAAACCAGTGATTAAAAATGGTATTGGATGATGATATCAAACAGTGAGAGAGATCAATCTGTAACTGCTTTTGTATACATTTAGTTAAATTCTCCATTGCCTGGGAATGGGCTATTCTGCACATTCTTACACATACTTGACTCATTTACTCATTAGCATTTTGATCTTTAATGGCCTTGGTTATTTTATGGACAAAACAGGCTATTAAGTCCTGTAAAAATAAATCCGAACTTAGTACTGTGAATGGAAGGGCATTCCTCTCAAAACAGACTAAGAGAATAAGGTGTCCGCTTTTATTACAACAGTACCACTGTGCTGCTATATTCTTCCAGTGTTTTTTTGTGTTTGTATATAGCAAATAGAAAGTTTGGAAGAAGAAATCCGTACTAATAAAGCAGTGGTATGGAGACTTCCCTGAGATTAGCTGTGTCCACATTGTCCATATGATAGCTATTCCAAATGCTAAAAATATTCCACATTCCTTTACAAATGAGATTATTTTCTGGAAACCTTTGCCAAGCATTTGTGTAGAAACATTAAACCATATACACTTATAGAAGTAAGTCAGACTATAAATCAGATTAGTGAATATGTTTCCCAGAGCTCATTTATCTCATTTCTCTATTAATAACAATTAATTCCACTGCAGCAAGAAGTCCAAATTTTGATCTTTCCATGAACAGGAAGCCATCTGAATTTTAGAAGTTTCTAGCTGACTTTTTCTCATAGTTCTACAACTTATTTGAGACCTACAGGTTTTAACTATGTCTGGTTTATATAGCAGTGGGCTGAAATGAAAACATTAAATAACTTAAGGGAGTTGTATATAGTCAGAAGGATACATTAGTTCAACATAATGAAATTGCTATGTACTCCTAAAGGACACTGAAAATCAAATACTATCACTTTGAGTCAAAGATAGAGAAGTTGAAAAAATGTACTTATCTATCACTTACAGTTAGGGTATTCTCTCCAATTATAAATAACTCAGGGTTATGTGTATCAATTTTTGCTTCTGCAGAGAGTTGTAATGTCTGGAAAGTTAACTGAAAGAGAAGATTAAAACAACTGTAAAGCTCTGTTATAGGACAACTCAATTAAAATGTAGATATCCTAAAATGATTGTCTTGCCTTGAAATAAAGACTTTGCAGCCAGAAAAGAAAATCATAGTATTAAGAAAATTAAAATTATTTTTTTATTTTTCCCCAGCCAACATGTCCATCAAAGTAATAATGTATCAGTAGTCCATGTTGCAATGACACTGAGGAACTGGTTTTTCTTTAATGTACAGTTCGAGCAAAACAGAAGGAATTATTTACGTAAACCTTTTTACAGTTATTTCAAAGCTGCTAGCAGGGGAGAGATGGGGGAAAATAACAGTGAGAAAAGGAGACACAACAACAAAAGACAGATGGGAATATATCTCTGGCCTTTGAAAGAAATGGAAACAGGATGTTCTTTTACTTCTCCCCACCCTCACCTCTACCAATGCTTCTGGTTTTCCCCATTTATTTTTTCCTGTCACTGTGTGTTCCTCTCCACATCTCAAATTCTGATATAGCTCTCTCAGCTTAAACAGAGAAGACAACAAAAATCTTAAGCCAATTCCTATTTGAAAAGGGGCCTTGTGCCAGATCGCACTTCCCTCTGTGGATGTAGTGGGAGGGGAGGTGCATGGCTGTGTAGGCACTGACAGTTCACTGCTGCTCTTCTCCTGCAGCACCACAAGGAATGGCCTCAGGTTCATGGGAGCACAGGACCACTCTCCCACTGAACCAAAGGCAATGCCTCCTCTGCCATTTTGCCTCCTCAGCCGTTTCTCTGTTTCAGGGCCAGGTACCAAGGGCTGCTGTGGGTCTGCAGTGGCCAACACATGCCAGACTGTCTCTGCAGTGTGAGTTATTGCATCTCTACACTGTGGCCATCTGCCCAAGTGGTGCATCCTGCACACCTAAAAGTTTAGAACCACACCTGGGCACTATTTAAAGCACCTCAATTCCAAAATACATCTTTTCTTTGCTTAGCAGGTACTGGCAAGCCTGTTATCCCCTTCTTGGACAATGGCTGACTGCCACTAAATAGAAAGGCTCATGATGTGCATGATCAAGTGCTTGCAAGATTATTTGCACTGAATTTTGACAATCAAATAGAAAATTTACAAAGTGCGAGATGCGAGGAGAACTGTGACATATGATCTTTCCTTCCCATCGGCCAGTGGTAAACAAACCATTCCCACTCACTTTTTTGTGAGGGTAGTAACCTTTTGTTCAGATCTCCACCTTCTGCATACCTAACACCACTAACAAATGGTCTTGACCCAGCAGATTAGAAAAATACAAATTCTAGAGACAGACAGATGCTTTTCGTCACACACTTCCATAACACATTTAACAATATCAACCTGACCTTTTCCTTCTAAGAGTTGAATGCTGAAGCTGACAGCAGCCCTGCTGTTAAATGTCAATACCTGCCACAAGAATCACCAGACACACTAAAGAGACTGCGTCATGTTCCTGACGCGTTAGGCAAACGCAGGACTCCAAGATCGTTTGGTTGGTTGCCTAGCTAAGAAGCAAACATGGTCTAACTTCAAAAGTCTGGTAACTCATGATGAGTTATATCCTGGAGGACACACAGTGATAGAAAATAGGCTGAGATATTGATGGATATTCTGAGCATCCTGTAGGTCTCTAAGCAAGGACTGTTTCTTTGACACCTACTCTAATAAACACAAAAAATCAATTAAAGACGTTTTCTGCACTTTCTATATCAAATGAAACTGGCAGCACTAACAGGGTTTCGGTACTTTGATGTGATTTAAAATGATCACTATGTAGGCTGTAATGTTAAAAAGGTAAAAGCATGATTATTTTCCAGGCTATGATGATACATACTGTGCTCTGCTGTCCTATGATGAGTTTTGTGGAAACTGCAGTTCCCCTAGAATGACTCTAACAGATGTAGGAAATGTTTTTTTCAGCTGTGAAGGTTGCAATATCACAGCATTTTTTTAGATTCTGTGCTGGACAGAAGT
The DNA here is from genome assembly GCA_013400955.1 of Drymodes brunneopygia. NCBI lineage: Eukaryota > Metazoa > Chordata > Aves > Passeriformes > Petroicidae > Drymodes > Drymodes brunneopygia. Next base: position 41,394 of record VZTZ01018437.1, read on the forward strand.
TTTATCAGCTCCATTATGCAGCCTTACTGCTTTTAGGTTCAGTTTTTCAATCTGGATAAACACAAACCAGAGTAAAGTAAAGGAAGGTCTTTCTAGACTTTAAGGTCTCTGTACTGAAATTTGAAAAATATCAGGAATTTGAAAATACTTGAGTATTAGATCCTTCATAAAGATGCAGCTGATACTCACAGCAGCAAAGGTTCCATTCCAGATTTGGGTGGACACGTTCACAAGGTACTCTCCCTTCAGTGTGATGTCTTCCAGTTTGCATGTGATGGTACTGCACTTCATGTTCTTACAGTTCTTCCAGGGGAAACAGCAGGAAGAGGCAACAGCATGCATTAAAAATACACTTCAAGAAACATTCTTCCAACATCCAGACTTTTTGCCATTGCCTTTGCCATTGTCTGCATACAAATTAAGTGCTTGCAGGCTGTGCTAATGCAGATGCAGTGAGAACATCCATAGGCTGAGCTCCTGCTCTTTAAAATGAGGAATGCCACCCCACCGAGCTTTCCTTACAAGTACAGCAATGGGCTCAGAAGATCAGCTCTGCTTCTCTCAGCTCAAAAGTTTCTGCTTACTGCAGCCCTGAGTTTTACTCACCAGTTCTTTGGAAGCTCTGAAGTTCTCTTTAGTGAAAGATGGAGAATAAGGTCTTTTCCCTATTTGCAGTGGATTTATCTGAGCGTCACAAGTAACACCTCTGGCCTAGGAAAGATGGCAGGAATGAGAGTGGATGACATGCTACTCAGGAGTTTGTACTCATCATAATAATATATATTTCTGGGATTAGATGGTGGCCGTTAAAGGCTAGAGTGTGAACACTGAATTCTTTAGGAAACTAAGAGTATGTGGTTTTGGTCAGAAGTAAATAATTCTTCTGATGCTTTTTTTTATCTCCCTTGATTGACCTGAAAGGTTTTTCCTCATCTAAAAATTTCATTTTTAAGACAATCTCCCCAGGAACTTGGAGAAAGACCTAATTTAAAAGATACAGATACTCCACATCTGCCATGTAATAAGCTAGTGTACTGCTGGCATCCTCCCTTTATGAGGAAGGGATAAGGAGGAAGAGCATGGACTCTCTTAAACTAAGCCATGATATTGGGAAGATAATTGATGTTTATAACACTGATAAACCCCTGAAACACAGTTCAGTTCTATACCTCATCTGTGGTGACAGCAGTTAGGTACATCAGTGGGTTGTTTTTGCTGGTCAGTTCTGGAAGATTGATTGTTAGAGATGCCATCTTTACTGGAATACTTCCTGTTGTTACCTGCAATGAAAAAACTCAAAGAGTTAATTCAGGTAGCTATGCATAAATTATTTGATACAGCAAGAAAATTAGAAATATAGGATGACTGTGGAAGAACTGGACTCCTTTCCCATCAATATTTTTTTTGCTAAGACACTGAGGTAGTCATTTTGTGAACAGTAAAGCAGAAAGTGTACTGTACTGTATAGCTCCAGGTTCCTGTCTGCTTTCTTAGCAAAGCTCATATTAACTGCATGAAATATGTTTTGAAAAGCAAATATTCTGCCACGGCCAATAGGCCTGTTTAGTCCTTTGGAGTAGCAGTTACAGGAAGAGAAATGGAACATAATTTAAGTTTCTTCCACGTTGCATATTTGGATCTAAGTTTTTTGTGTGTTATGTAATAAGCACTGTGATTTGGCTAGTTCTCACATCAGGTTTGAGCCCTTAACCCTTGCCAAACTTCAAGTTTCAAAGTCCAAGCCTGCAAAGACTTGTTTTTCTTTATCAAGTTGTCAGGAGACTCTGTGAAAACACAGTCTAGGCTGGCCTAAGGTTAAGCATTAACCATCTTCTAAGTATGTAAACAGTGCAGGACCGATCCCTCCCCCATTCTACTTGTGCAAATGTCATCCTTAACCTTATGAAGACTCTAAGGACTTAATGCTATTTGCAATTTTTTTTTCTTACTTGACCTGTTCAAAAGCCTCAAAATCAGACAATGAAAGCAGGAGTGTTTTTTTTAACTAGGTTTTGGGAACAGGCTACAGAGGGAGCTATGGCAACTTCTTGAACCAGAACAAAACACACTTACTAACCTTAACTGAGAAGTTGAACGTGGGGCCAATATCTTCAAAATTATTCACAGTGGAAGGAATGTTATGACCAGAGTATACTTCATAAAAGTTGATGTTGGCAAGCCTAGTTAACAACCATAAAACAATACATTTTAATCTGGCAGCTGCTTTGAAAACATATGTTACTGGATATGCCTTTGTGAAACAGGTCAGAAGTACAGACAGAGAAAAAGTCAGTCACTTAGAAGCTGGTTAAGCAAATGGTGTACTGAAGCCCAGAGCTAGAACAAACATGTGAAATTAAGACAAGAGAGTTGTACAGGATACAGGCTCTCTCAGGCTTCTAGACCCTGCAATGTATCAGGGCCATGCTGTAAACTCCTTTTCTGGGCATAAACTGCACCTTTCAGTTCACCCTTTCAGTTTTCTTCTTCAGAAAGGGCCTTCTTGGCTGTCTCCCTGTAACTGGTTGGGTGTGGAAACACAGGCATCACCCTTCTTGTGCACATGGTACTTATCACATAGCCCTCAGTCCTTTTTGGGTCACTTTCTTTAGTAATTATGGGGTTTAAAATCCAGAATTTCCAAAGTAACATAACGGTGGTTTCAGACCACTGCAGCGTGGAATGGCAGGTGTGTGATGGAAGGACATGGTGCGAGGACCTGTGGGTGCTCAAGGAGCTCAGTTAGTTGGGACCACACTCAAAGGCAAGGAAAACATCCCTGTGCAGTGCATCACACCCACTGCCTGCTACCTGTGAGTGGCTCCTCTGCTGACCATCCCAGAACTGTGTCTGCTCTTCATCTTTAGCTTTCATTGGAAGGCTGATTTGAGCAGTCAAGAAGCAGGCTGGTGAGCGAGTTAACAAGAAATAGGGGCTATTACAACTCCTGCATCAGCTCTTCCTGTTACACAGGGAATCCATCGTCTTTACCACTCTCCCTGTTTAATCTGGGTAACATCTGTGCATACAATCCCAATTTAATGTGCACGCAGTCTCAAAGATGTGCTTCCTGATCAGTTGTGGTCCTCCATATTGCATTGTGGATCCTTTTTGATCTTCCATACTTTCTCCCATGGGCCCTTTCCTTGAAGGGCTTGCTCACAAGGACTCCAAGGAAAACACTTATGACATATTCTCTGCTTCCTTACTACTGAAGACTCCAGTCCTTCCAAGATGCACAGTATCAGTTTTCTTGTCCTTTCAGAAGTCTCTGGTAAGACATATTGCTACATCTTCTCCTAGAAACTCAGGAAATTTTCCCTAGAAAGACTTCACTTCAGCAAAACAATACTTTTTTCTCAACCCTTGTATTTTAAGGGATTACTTCTTGGCTGCATTACCTGCCTCAGGAAGGAACTAGTTCCAGGTAAATACTTCCTAAGCCAAGTTATGCCACAGTTTAATATGCATTTAATTTAGTTCTTTTAAATTTATTGTATCCAAGAATAACTAACCTATTTCTGGCAGTAGATATTCCTTCATTCCTTGACTTGCATATGAAAGTGCATTTTCTCGTATTCAGGAGATGGAGCTGAATTCAAGCCCTTCTTTTTCCTTGAATAACTTTTACAGACTCCATTCCATGCTTCTTGTGAAGTATTTCATTGCAGTTCATATTTCTCAGCTAATTAAACCTGCTGTTTCAAGTTTGCACCATCTGATATTTCCTAAGAAGTTAGCCCTCTATACAGATGATCCTGCAGTCTCTGCTGCTTCTGCTGAGAATCTCATGCAGCTTTCTCAGGGAGCTGAAAGAACTTGCACTACTGATTCAAATGCTTCTTTGCACTTAAAATAATCTCAAAAATTCTGCTTGACTCCAGGACTGGTGCACCTAGTCATGATGCAGGGCCTCAATATTCAGAAACCGCTTCTGCAAAGAAGGTTGTAACACTAATCTTCTGTACTGTGGTGCCTATTCCAGCTCATCTACATAGCAGCAAACAGTTCTTGTAACTATGGTGATTTCTGAATATTAATTTCCTGGATCCATTGTTGCTGTGCATTTTGATGCAGCTCCCTCTTTTTCAAATTTCTGTTATTTTCTGAATAACAACTGTTTCTTTATATCCATTTATATTTACTAATTTTTGAACACTTCGGGATGCAAAAGCATTTTTTCACCAAGAATTGGTGACCAAGTGCATTAAGTGTCATTGCATGTTTATCCTAGAAATTCAGTACTTGGGAAAGATAAATCTTTTCTTTGATGAAAATTCAAATATCCTACCTTGATCCAAAAGTGAAACCAATGTATTTTTGTTTCAGTTGTAATCTAAGTTAAACTGTAATTGAAATCATTCTTGTTTGGAGCAGTAACAGACTAATTACTGTTTGAGAACATCCCAAGTCACCAAGGGTTTCCAGTTCTCAAGAACTTTCAAGAGCATTATGAAGATAAAAGGTCTTTAAAGGGTTTTTGTTGATCCCTCTGCCCCTGCCTGCTCAGCTGCCTCTCCTTACAAAGCACCCTTCCTAGGATAAAAGATCTCTCTTGCAACAGCCCTGACTTGCCTTCTACATGGAGAAGAAGGAGCTGGCACCAGGCAGGGGGGGAAGGTTTGAGCCAGAATCTGGACTGGTGCATGAAAAGCAGGGTGTCTTCTCCCAGTGCCAGTGCAGCTGCAGCAAGGGAGAATCTGCCACGTGCACCTCAGGTTTTAGTTCAAATCATTATCTCAAACTGCTAAAAAGTTTATATGATTGCTCCAGGTTCACCAGATATATCCAAAATTATTTTATTTTTTTTCTTTCCCTCCTTTGCTGAGAGTTTGAGTGGGGCATATTTTTCCTTTTGATATTCTTTTGTTTAGTTTTGATTACTTTAACTCCAGATTTGATCCCAAGTCATTACATTTGAGCCAAGAACCCCAAAGTTATTATACATTATAATATACTAATTATGTTATCAAAACCACGTGCACTCTTTGGCCTTTATATCACTTCTGTGCACAGGAGCATCTGTAAAAACTGTTCAGAGGGAAACAGGGGTCCACAACTTTTGCAATTTTTCACATGTAAGGTTGTTGGAAGAACAGACAAACCTGTTACTACTGGTGAAGAGGGAATTTCTTATGACTTCCAAAACAAAAGCAAAGCTTCACCATATTTTTAGTGGCCTTTCAAGACTGTTAGTTCAAGTACCTTGACAAAATGACAGTGACCATTTACATAATTCAGCATACCTTGTGAGGTGAATTTCTGCATCATATCGCAATGGAATTGATAAGGCAGCCTTGTTGTCCGAGTCTTGCTGTTCTTCACTTTCACTGTTCATCAAAACACATTTGAATCAGGTGTAATAACACTGTTTTATACAAATAAACTGTTAACACCTAACTTGCTTTCATATCGTTATGTACCTTACCTCCATGCATGAAATCTTAGATCTGCCGCATTCTGAAGATTCTTAAGATTAAAATCAAAACTAATATCAAAGGATACCTATGGAAGAGACAAGGAACACATAGTAAATGAGTTGGTACAACATCCAAGGGACTTCCCAAAGGACATAATGATTCATGTGTGCAACAATCCAGAACTGCCCTCTATATCTGAGTTCTCTACAGTTTTCTGTGTAATATTTCAGTAATTTCCTAATAGTCAGAATTGATTTGTTCTTGCATTCCCCTACAAGCTGGCATTCTTTCATGAGTTATTTGCATTTTAAAATTGTGTTCAACTAGCTACATGCTGCAACAAAGGGTGTTCACAATTCCTTCCTTTTAAACTCTAGCATTAACACAAGCTTTGTAGTCACTCTTTTTTTCCATTTGTTCCAGCAGGTCCACATTAAGCAATTCCATTAAAATTCAGAACAAACTTAACTTTTTAAATATAATTTTTTTTATTATTCTACATGTCCCACCACAGAACATCTTGCTTCTGTTCTTTCTAGCAAGTTTCTTATTGCTCAAGTTGATTATCTTAGAGGCTAGAACCCTGTTTCTGCTCTGCCCTTGAAGAATAAGAGATTTCATGAAACTGTGGATATCCTTAGGTTTATAGTATATATGAAAAAAAATACAATTCGTTTTAGGGCTGTGTGGTCCTCCCATCTCTTCCCAAAACAATACTGCTTTCTTGGAGAGATGAGATTCACAGGGCAGGTGAGGGAATTACCAGGTTCACATTTCAGGATGGATTTGATGGGAATTGTGCTCAGTTCTTAGGAGCCTGCACATGATGCTCTTTGCTTCTCTGCCCCCAGCCTTCGCTCTCCAAAAGTTATATAACTGCGGCAGCATTTGGAAGCTGTGGGTTGTGACAAATGTGCTTTGAGAGCCTTTTTCCTTTAATCTGGCAGGGAGTCACAAATTTTAAGCCCTAGTTTGCTTCTTTTAATGCCTCTGTTGTCAAATGTAAGAAACCCTTATCAGCAATAAATGCAGAGCTAGGGAAAAACAACGGCAGAAAAGGTTTTGGGTATCGCTCAAGGTTATTTAAACATGCTAGCTGTACCTGTTGTCCTGTTCTGAAAACAGGATAGCTTATTTGGCAAATGACTGTACTTTGTGCGGTTCCTGTTTGACACGAGACTTCAGTCCCATCACTCTGCAGAGAAAACAGACAGAAACACCATCTTATTGTCAGGTTTTGGTAAAGCAGAGAGGTGTGTACCTTCAACAGCATATGTATTATAAGGAGTTTTGAAAATAGGTGTTATGGCACTAAATCCTAGAGATGCAGCAGGTGGGGCATAGGCAGGGCCAAGAGGAAACCACAAGAAAGGTGGGACAAGGACCATTCCCAAATGATTGCTTGTGAACTGTAATCATCTTACTTGAATTTTGTGCTGAGCTTGGAAGAAGGAATACAGGCCAGAGAGTACATGTTAGCTCCAGCATTAACTTCTACAATCCTTCTTTACAGAATTTTTACAGAACTTTTACAGACATATTTATACAATCTTAGAGCTCGTTAAGTACTTCCACTGTAGAATTTTGTGTGGAAAGGGAAATTCCTACAGAAAACAACTTTCTGTAGGAAAATATGCCATACATAATAGTTTGTTTACTACTTTGCAGAATATCTGGCTTGTCATCATCCTTGATTCAAAGACAGATTCACAGACCAGAGCCAGTTATCAACCCCTTGGAGAAAAATTTATTTAAAAATACAGTCTTTTGTAAAAAACATTCCTAGTAGACATTTACTATTCATGAATTGTGCTACAAAAAAGCCCTCAAAACAAAATCCCCAAAAAGACCCATACATACTCAGTTTATGTTTTTCTTCCTGCCTTGAAGCAGGCACATTTTTGGTCCAAACTTCACTTGCAGGCTGAAGTGCTTCTAAGCAAAAGGGCTTTTAAAGCAAAAGAAAATTCTAGCTCCAGTGTGGTCTTTTGGCAGGAGTGAAATGAGCAATTTTGCTGCACAACAGGATGGGGAGGTAGAGGGGCACCCCCAGTGCTGTGTGCAATACTTTTGCCAATTCATTGTTCAGAATAATGCTGCTCTTGGGCAGGAATGAATGCTATCCTTGCTCTCCCTTCAGTATAGGGATTGCTCTGGATTTCACCCCCAGGATTATCACGCACCTCTCCAGTAGCAGCCTGACCATATAAGCCAAGCACTGAAGTCTGCATTTCATCCTTTGTGAATTGGGAGCAAAAATTTAAATTATAGGTATTCTGCATTCCCTAAAATAGTATGCACAGTTCCTCTCTTTCCCCTTCTCTAAGATGCAATTTGTTGGAAGAAGAGCTGCTGGTATAGTGATCATGTCAACCTGATTAACTGTCTATCTGGAACACATGGCCTTGGCAGTAACACTATTTCTAGATCCAAAGTCTGTGCTTTAAGGATTCATCATCAATGCTGCATGTCTGATTTATCAAATACAAATTCCCTGTGGCACAGAAACTGCTCCAGGCATGTTGCTGAGAGTTAAGAAAATGTGAGTGCCAAGCTTAAAGTGAGGAAAAGATGTCTGAGTGAGGTCAAACTTGACAAGTTGCGAGCTTTTATGCTGAGTTGGAAATATCTCTCCTTGACCTAAATAAACTCATATGCCAGGGGAATAATTCTGGTATCCAAGAAAAAAAATGGGGAGAGAGTTTTGTACACACATTCTTTTCTGGAATAGGCACTGCTAGAAAGGAAGAAAAACATTTCTCTGAGAATCTCAAAAATCAGGGGCAAAAACAGAAACAGTGAGTTTGGATATCACGCACCGGTAAAGAAGATGAAGCAAAAAACAAGTTGTCTGAAAATGTAGCCTGGATTCTGGTGTTATATGCATTTTCCTTTTTATTTCTGAGTTTCACATTGAATGTTAATCTTCTGTTTTTGCTGCTGACAATAAACTGTTGTTTGCTGTTGGAAAATAAAGTCCATTGTTGTAAATAGAGGTACTAGAACAGCTGTGGATCAGGAAAATGTGTTGCCTGAAGCCAACAACAAATAACAAGCACAGCAAGACATTTCCTACATTGTACACACTTAAACGTTCTGCTTTCTAAAACCCTTGGCATAAGAAGTTCTGTGGCAGTGTTTCCTAAAACCAGACAGAATTATTGTCTTCTGAAAGTGCAGGACTTTGATTATGTGTTGTCAAAGTGACTTTGCTGAATTTTCAAGGCATCTACCCTGGTGGGAAGGTGGGCAGAGTGGGCAGCACACATGGGCAGCCCTGTCTCTCTGCTGTACAGGTATGCATATATCTGACATGGACTTAGAGCATGTGCTGCCCAAATAGCTGACCACAGCTTCCCACTGGCACAGCTACTGCAGGATCTTCACTGCTCCCTGTAGGAGGGAAGAAGACAGCTGCTGCAGCTGCTGCTGCTCTGCCATTGTGCTCCCTTTCCCAACAGCAGCCAGTCAGACACAATTTGTCCAGATACTATGTCCTCATCTCTAAGGTACCAAAACTTGGGTTGATCTGAGCTGACAAGGGTCCTACTTCTACATTTGTGTTCCTATCTTACCCGTTTTTCCTTGATTAAATTTAGTTAAAAATGCCATTGCTTTTTTTATCCGTGCTGTTTTTAAGTAGATGTTGAACTAGAAAGGCATTCTGCTCTAGAAATTCATCCAAAGCCTACAGACGAACCAACTGGTGAAAACACTGGACCCTAACAGTTCCACTGATTCAGCTCTTACCCATCATCTGCCTTCTGCTGAACATTCAGAACAAGATCGCAGATACAAAGTTCATCTTCGCCACAGTCCTTAATAAAAGGAATCTAGGAAAAACAAAAGCATTTCCTGAATGACAGGGCTTAACCTGTAACATTATCTGCAGACATTAGAGTGCAAACACCTTCAAGCTGAAGCACATTCTTAGTTTGCAGATAAGACAATCCCTCTAAAGGACATTAAAAATTCTTGACACATGAACCAGTGAACTGTGTAATATGTTGCTACATGTCAACTGATCCAAGAACGGTACAGACAGGGTACTCTTCGCTGACAACAAAGGTGATGTAGTCAAATTAGTTCCATCTCTCTTTTATGTACCTTTTCACTGTAGAATAAACTGACCTGAAAGAATTAATCTTTGCCATCAACTAAAAGTTCCCATCAACAGTGACATGGCTGAACTAACATGCTTGTTATTCTGTGGTGGCTGATGTGTGTGTGGGTGTGTGTGAGCAAGCTCATGCCACAAAGGCAAAGGTGTAAGAGGAAACAGGGGACACCCCTCCATGCGACTTACATGGAACACCAGTTTTCACTTGCATGTACCTCTTTGGTGTTAGTGGGAGCCACACATGATGGCTGTGCATAGCCATGCATTTCTGAGTAGTAAATCTGCATACTTACACTGTAGGCCACAGATGCTGGAGAAGATATGTCAAGGACAGGGCTGGAGCTAGGATTTGCAAGGCCAATGTCAATGCGCAGACTAAGCGAATTCACTGCATCTGAAGGCTCCTGTAAAACACATGGTTCAGATGATGGCTGTCAGCACAGAAAAATGGGTAAAATTGGTAATTTCTATTGTGAATTGAGAATGCATAGTAAAATTGTACTTGCCCTAAACAAGGAGAAGCAATAGTTCAAAGCTTCATTTCTTAATGAAAATAATTTTGTGAGATTGACTAGTGTGGGCTCCTCTAGCTTAACAGTTTTCATTGTGATTTCCATGACAAAACAGATTTTTCTAGGATTCCTAGAGACTGTACACATCACAGTAACTACTAGGACTAAGGAACATGCAGATTATCTGCAGCTGTAGGAGCTGATCCTCAAAGCCATCACCAGGTAGTTTGCATTCTCATCTAGCTGCAGAAGTCAAATTCCTATTCCACTCTGCCTTACCATCACAAAGAGCATATGGGCCTGAGTGACACTAAAACACAATAAACACCATGTTTCATTTTTTCTCAGGATTGAATTTTTCTCTAGTACCTTCTAGCCCTATGGCTCACCACTCCACAGGGCACTAAATGTGATCAATAAGTCATTGCAAACCAAAGCAGGGACAGAAGTCCTCTACCTGACCTAGCACGCAACGGGGCTCAAGGCACCCCTCAGGGCTGTGTTCAGTCTTTGGTTCTGGAGAAAAATGGAGAGCTGTTTATTTTTATTTAATTCCTTGGTGTGTACCAGGGGTTAGAATGCAACCAAAGTCTGCCTGAATATTAGTTTGAAGAAAACATTTGTATATATGTCCTAGTTCTTACAGAAGAGTCTACTCAGAGGGAAATTAAAGTCTATTTATACTATAGACCATGGGCTCTATGTTACACCAAAGTTGAATAACATAATTAAGAACCCTCTTTCCTATCCTAAAAACCTGTACTGAATGTGACAGTTACTAGTTTCTATGAAACCATAATCTTATTAAGTACTTTTAAGCTGGGGGGATTTGGGAAACATAAATAATTCAGTACACCATGCACGAAATTCACATTACAGACAAAAAAATTAATCCATGTCTTCCTCTGATCACTTTTGTTATGCAAGACTACTTGCAATTGCACTTACTTGTACACTGAAGACATCATGAACACAAGTCTCTTCACGATGCACCACAAGATCCCTCTGCATGTACCTTTCATTATTTTCTTTGAAAAATCCTCTAGAAGTCACTCTGGAGGACTGGAGATCTGCATCCAATGTTGCATTGTACTTTATAGCTACAAGAAGAATAACACTACATTTTTGACTGAGCATGGTTGCCTGTGATCTCATTATTATGCTCAATATTATAGGGACTAAGCTTTCCAACCACACTAAATATTTCATGTTTCTCATAGCTAAACACTGAGCAGTTTCAAAATGAAAATACTTTCTCTTGTGTTTTCCAAAGCAGTCAGACAGGTTTAGGTCCTGATCCGCATGGAGCACATTAAATGGCAATCAATCCAACCTCCACTGCAGATGTCTGAGCCTGCAGCTCAGGCAAGAAGCCAGCCAGCAGGGCCACGATCACTCTGGATAAAGGGGCCTTACAACAATATCACTGAACTCAGAGGTGACTTTAAAGAATCTGCATCTTCTCTTCAATCACATAATTTCTGCCACCTTCTCTTTGGTTTATGACTAATATGGTGTGGAAGTTCACTGGTATTTTATAGGTTAAAATCATGAGTTCCTAAAGGCACTTTATGTAGCACTGAAGCAGTCCAACTGGTGTTATCTGTGAGACTGAACTTAAAAACTTCATGGGAGCCCACTGCTGGTCACAGAAATATTCACTGTTGTCTGAAAAGAAGAGTTTCCTCCCACTGACAACTGCACTGAGCATCTGGAAAATGTTTCATTTTCTTTTTCTGAAGAGAGAGGAAAAGTACGCAGTCTGCTGTTGAAACCAGAAGGTTGGAAAAACCCAGCTCCTCACTAATGACATTTTTGGGGATTGTTGAACAACAAGGACACAGCTCTCTTCTATACTGTTAATTCCCCACTTTTCAAAAGAGTATGGAGCCAGTGATGAATTAGGTCTTAAAAACACTTTCTCAAACACTTAAGTTTTATATTGATTTTGTGATTCTTGACATTCAGTCTAATACATCTTTAGACTTTCCATTACTCATTTGAATAACAGATTTTTGAAGAAATTAATATAAGACAAATCATTGAAATACTCTTACCCACTTGATTATTTTTCTTAGCAGGTCTAAATGTAGCCTGAAAACATATTTTGACAGTTATGTCCGTATTCTTGTTCAGCAGACTGATTTTCTCAGGTTTAAATGAAGCACTTATGGACACATTTGCAATGCCTCTTGACCTGAGAAATGTATTTTAAAGGTTACATGGTGTTTTGAAGAACACTGGATAATAACATAGAAGCTATATTCTAATACTATCTGTAAATGTCAGCATTGATTTTTTTGGTTCCCAATGTAAACTTCTTTTAATGGCACTGGTAAAACTATTTTTCCTTACATATATATGAATTTGTTGACACAGTAGCTTTCACTAATAATAATAGTATTTTCAAGTCAAATTAATGGCTAATTAATGTATTCATCCTAATGCTCTAATCAGTCCCTCAAGGTATCAGAGAATGAAGCCCTTGGTCTATTTTCCAAATAAGTAACTTTCTGCCCCTGGAAGTTACTGAGCTCTTCCGGGAAGGTGAGAATGGGTAATTCTTCATTTTATTTAATAATCTAATTTTTCTGAAAAACAACTTTCATGTAATTAATCAAGATTTTGAAGAACAGTTTCAAAGGAACCCTACATGTAAAAACAAACACTTTAATCAAAATGAAATGCATTAAACAGCCCAAATGTCAGGGTGAAAGAAGAATGAGCATCTTCATTAATCAAATCTAAATAAATGCTGGTAGTTCAAGGAGCATAATTTTCTTTAATGAAGCTCCCAGCAGCAGCAGCAGTCAAAGGTCCAAACTGACCATTCATTTTTAATTATCTTGTTTCATTATGAAAGAAGCAGCAGTTCAGTGATGTTTTCTTACAATGGGAGCCTCAGGCAAGAAGACAGGCAACAGATAGGAAAGGAAACTGTATTTGAATTTGTCTCCTCAAGCAATGAGTGGAAATCACAGCCTTCTTAGGCAGGCAGACGATTTGGGTTCTATTTTTGAAAGTAGTCAGACTTCTGTGGCAAAGGCCATGTGCCATTAAAAAAGTGTTTCTTGCCAGAAATAGGTGTCACTTCTCTATTACTGCTGTCTGTCCTTACCCTGCAGGACAACACTCCCCCATATCAGCCTATCAGACAGTAAAGGTCATGCAGGTTGTGTGAGAGGTGGTTTCACCTGTCCCAGGCTCAGCTATCAAAATTATACAGTGGCTACTGAGGTGCACAACCTGCTGTTACCAACACCCTCCATCGAGCCCCATTCCCTGCTGCTGACCCTTCCCTCTGGACCAAGTGTCTGCACAGCAGTAGCAGGCAGATGTCTCCTGGCCCTCTCTTTCCTGGTCAGGTCCCTCCCAGCAGGCTCTGCTTCCTCCCACATGTCCTGGCTCTGCCCTGCGTGCTGCCGTGGCTTTCAGTGGTTTAATGATAAATGCTTAAAAGAGACTTAGTCGGATGCTCTTTTTTTAGCTAGTTTTGATAGCAGCAATGAGACAGTAAGTGTGTTAGTGCTGAACACATGGAATGAAAGAGCTTTTGAATTTGGTTATTTTCCTCTTTAATTAACTACATGTTCAAGTGCTGCATCTGAATCACTAAGAGTTTCCTCTCTAAGAAAGAGTATACCAACCATAGCACAACCACATTTCCATCAGCACCAACTGATACGTCAGTAATGCCATCGTCATCTAGGTCTCTATGGCCATCTACTGATCTTCCAAAGAATTGGAGCTTTTGTCCAAAAGCAGAATCCGATCCTAAGATTTTCTGGGAAAGAGAGTTTGGTTACTGAGTTTGCCAAAACATGCTTAAGTCTGTAGATAGCAGCCTAATTGCTAGATTTTCACTAATACTCCTTGTATATGCAATGTATTGTTTAAACAAAATGCATTTGTGGGCGTTTTCTCAGATGCTTTTGTAGCACTTCTTTCTCCTCTGTTGGAGCAGACAAAGGACTAGATTATTCTGTCTTGGGAGCAGATCAACTAACTGACTACTGTATGCCAGATACAGATGGAAACTTTTTCCATCTCACATTCAGCAACTGAAAGAATATGAAGCTTAATAGGAGTTCTAACAAATACTTTCTGCAACCAGAAAATCTGCATGGAAAATGATATTAAGATTACCATTATAGCATATATGAAGACCAGTGAAAGACTTTCCCTTTAATATTAAGTATTTGTAGTCTGCAGAGCTGGGATTTATCTAATCTTCATTGCTTTACATCAACACTAAAAACCTGAAAATAATGGTTGTCAAAAACATTTAGGATGTTAGCTGACTTCACAGTCAGGCATCAAAAATGGCTCAGAATGCGCATCTTGCCCATCCTTTTCTTCTATATGGTTCAGTTACAAGCACCACAATATCAAACTGGGTATGCTGACAGCTGAAGGGAGGAGAGGCACAAAATGTGAACTAAACCATGAGAATAACAGTACTCCTTTAAGAGGATGAAACAGTAGGCAGATAAAACACAGAAAACCTTCAGTTTTCCTCTAGTAGATCTAAAGGCACTGAGTACAGCATTACACAACAAATATTTACCTGAGAATATTTGGTACGTATAGTCTTTTTAAATCCATTATAAATGTAAATTGCTCCAGAGTTTTGGTTTTCCAGTGGTGCACCTATCACAACATCATTAAAGCCATCCAAATCAATGTCTGCAAGTGCTGCAATTGCTGATCCAAAGCGTGCATTTTCTGACCCTTGTGGACCTTCCAAGAGTTCTTGTTGATCCAAGATTCTCTTTAAAAATTGAAAAATAAGAAAAAGCAGAAACACAGCTATCGTTGCAGCAGATTAGACACAGGAGCAGTATCTATGTGCATTGTTTTTTTGTTTCTGTTTTCCAGTACATTCCCCTCGGACAGCTCAACATTGAATTCTTTCCCCATTGTATTGCCCATTCAGTTTGCATTATGTCTCAAAGTCTTGGCAAGAATTACACAGCGAAATCAAAGCATGCTATGCAAAGTACTAACAGCAAATATAACCATATGTATGAAGCTTAAATGCCCTCTCTGTCCTCATCTGACTGTTCTGAAAGTTTCACAATACATTGAAAAATACAGTTTCCAGTTTTGGATTACTGGTTTTTATGCAGAGGGAATGGAAATTATGTAACTGGACATAATTCTTTGAAACAGAAATGGAATTTCCTTACTAAACTAATGCAAAAAACATGTGTCCAAATGGTAAACTCCTGACCTTTCCAATGCCAATGAAGAAAGAAGCATTGGAGATCTTCATAGTTAAATAATCCCTTTTACACTAGATTAAATGCAACTCTGACAAATAGCATTCTCACCTTTAACCTCAGTTATCATACTGTGCTTAAAATTTTAGAAATATCAGCCAAATTATTTATTAAAAATGACTAGAAAGTATTAGTTGCGCAATGGGGACAACTTGCACAAATCCAGATTCTTTTAAAAATATATTAAAAATAACTTTCATTTTTCTTTCTTATTTAAAATTTAAATAATTTTAAACCTAACATTTGACAACGACTAAAAGTTGTAAGGTAGTCTTCCAACTTATTTGCTTTTCAAAAGCAAAGAAAAAAAATCCTTTCATTTTTCTTTTCTTTCATATTTCATGTCTGATACCACAGGCACAAAGACCAATATCAGCTGCCAACTTTCAGCTCCTCCATCTATGTTGAAATTGCTTTAGGGTCATTTCCTGTTGCATCAGGATGCTCTGACTGAAGTCCTACTGAAGAGGATGGTCCTTCCTCTCTATTTATTTGATTGCAATTTACCTAATAAAGAAACCATTTTCTGTTCTCTCTGATGGATGGCAGATATAATTTACTTTGCAGACATCCGGTGAATGAAAGGACGGTTCAAAAGTGCCAGAGGGCTCAGTATGGTTAATAGATATATTCTGAAAACACCTACCACAGGTCTGAATAAAGAGCACCATCAGTCAAGCATCAGACAAATAACAGCTTTACTGAAAGGAGGGGACAACAAGAGTTATGGTAACCATCCAGTGTCAGAGTCTATGAAGCAATGCAGAAAGCTGGTAGAACATTTCTTAGAACTGCTTTGGGAATACTGTCAGGCATTGAATACATTCACCAAAAACAAATAGCAAATTAATTACCAAAAGCCTTGAGCTAGGTTTTTCAGAGATATGGCCAACCCATGCTGTATTAGCTTGAAGCATTGCCTGACCCCAGGACCAGGGAGACACTGAGAGCACCAGGCCCTGACCACTAATAATGTTTAGCTACTGCCTTGCTCACTGGCTCCATTTCAGTCTGTTCCAGCTGGCTAATTCCCAAATTACATGCACAAGCAGTTCTGGGGCAAGTTTGCAGCTGCTACTGAAAAGCAGAACATGTGAGGTAGCACTGGCCTCCACACACAGCACTCTAACCAGGTAGGCTTGGCACCATTCATCCCTGCCCTTATGCCACATCCCAGGAAAAGCACAAAAAAAATCACTTGAAATATTTCTAACACTTTGAAAAGATTCACTAAATAGTGACTTCGAGGATCTGGAGAAGTTAAAGGCCTTTTAGCATGCATGTGGCCAATCTGATTTGAAAAAAATTAGCCCTAAGCAACGTTGGCTTGAGCAATTCTTACCTTTGTGATGGAAAACATATAAACTCTCCCTTCTTCCTTCTTCAGGTCATTCATAAACATTGGTGCACCCACAAGCAGCACATCTGTCACAGAATCCCTGTTGACGTCCACTGAACACACCACACTGCCAAAGTAGGAGCCAATCTGAAATCAGCAGTAAATGGGTTATCACTGTATATGGTTTTTGTAAATCATGTTCTAGCATCTGATTCAGAAAACTTTCATCCAGTAATATTGCAATACTACTGAATGTTGATGAATGAAATTACTCTGTAGCACACTCCAGTATTGGAAAAATTATATCCTTACACATATTTCACTGTTTCTTTCCCGTAGTCACTGCTATAGCTTTACCACTCAGCAATACAAATGACAACAGAAAGTAACATAAGGGTGGTATATATATTTTTAATAACTGCACATGAAACTACCCAACCTCTGATCTACTCTCAGATTTGTCTTACAGATGATACCAAAACCAACTAAAAGCATTCCTCTTTTCCAAACAGAGAAAAAGAGATTAGGCTTCCAGATCTGTCTTCTGATGTCATCTGCTTCATAACTTCTCAGGCAGAGCAGAGTTCACTGAGTCTCTCCCAATTTGAATTGTTGACAGAAGGAAACATTAGTTAGATTTGTATATTATCTTTTACCACTAATTGGATGACTCCTAAAATACTGTTTAAGAGTTACAGCTAACCTCATTGAAATGGTCTAGTGACAGAGAAAAGTGGATTCTAAATGCTTTGAGACAAAGAGGAACCTTCAAAACAAATTGCAATTTACTGCTGGGTCAATAAAAACAGATTCTTGAAAGTCTGTATTCATGACCAAAATATACTTGCCTGCTCGCCTCTCTGTGACTGCACAATTGCAATATTACCATCACTGTCAACATCATAAACCACCACTCTGCCAGTGTAGTTGGATCTTGGTGCACCAGCAACAAAATAGACAGAGCTTGTAGTTGAGAGAACAGCAACAGAATAACCTGGGGATAGAAGCCAACATTTAACATGTGTGAGAGACCATTTATTACAATTCATCAGTTGGTTACCCATAAAGGCACAGAGGATGAGTCAATCTGGTATGTTAATCGCAGAAAATGATGATTCCAGATGGGAAGTTATGCTGTCACAAATGCATAAAATTTGCAATATTCTCCTGGAGAGAACAATGACACACAGATCAAGTTGAAGCAGGTTTACAGAATATGGACAATAGCTTAGCCTATTCAGTAAAATGTAGACCACAAAAATGTCATGCTTGTGAAGCAGATAGGAAAAAAAAGAGCAGAGAGTATCCTTGGAAAGACGAAATGAAGAGAAATATGAGATGAATCTTCAAACTAGGAACACCTAGCTTCTGCAAAGTTTGCAGTGCATTTTCCCACAGCTCACCAAACCACAGACCAGTGGTTTGTCTGAATAGAACAGGCTACATTAACAGCTTGTCAGCTGAAGGGTTGATTGAACTTCTTTGAACATTTTAATCCTCATAACCATTATTCTAGCATTTATTTGCTTTCAGAAAACATAGTTTAATACCTGAAAAAAATGTAAACATGTATTAGCAGTATAAATCTAGCATTAGTACATACTTTAGATTCCTGTGGTTCAGTTCCAGCAAGTTGATTTTAAGCAAAGAAAACAAAGTCATCCTTTACAAAATCTACAGTTAATAACAAAACGCCAGTGATGGGACAGAATATGCAGATCTTTAGCAAGCTGCAGAACAATATGAGGAGCACAGTTTAAAAGGATTGTGCCTTGTTCTTTATATTACACCAGTCTAATTCAGATTTTTTGTTCAGACGCAGGGTAAAAATGACTTGTGACTGGAAGTTCAATGAGCAACAAGACCAGATTTTGTTCCACAAGTTAAATGCACACCTTCCTAATTAATACGGAATACAATCATTTGAAGGGAGTGGGTGCAGTGCAGAACAGGGGCAAATCAAGCAAGCTATGATGTTCTAGCAGCTTTTTAATTTACGCTCCCCCAAGCTGGTGAGAAAGAGCTGGCATGGAGAGCTCCTACTGGACGACAGGAAGTATAAGGGAAATAAAAGGGACAGAAAAGGAAACAACATTGTCTGCACCAGAAAGATTGAAGTAAATACACTAAAACTGCCTTGTAGAGAAAGGAAATTACCTGAGCTTTTAAAAATTGTTAAGAAAATGAAGTAAGAGGTAGTCTGAAGAGGTCATACACACAAAAGAGCTACTGCTCATTAGGTTGGGGTTAGATTTATTCATTTTGTTGGATGCAAGTAATGCTGAGCCATGGGGGAAAAAAGAGTGTGTTACTTGCAATGAGAGCATATTCTTAAATAACTTCAAGAATAAAAAAGTCATAGATGCTTAATGTAGTAGCATTATTCACAAATGAAACAGCAGAGCAGGCATGTTGAAAGTTTACAGCAAACATTTCAATGAACTGAGCATACAGACTGACTGACTTTATTGGGTCACAAAAACATGTCAAAAATACATATGGAGATTATAAGTAAAATCTCTAGTAAGTGGTAGCAATATTCAAAATCTATGAACTGGAAAAAGCTAAGAAAACAGCAAGCACATATGAAACAATATTAAGTCTATCAGCGACTGACAACAATCTCATCCACACCGAACTGGGGAAGAACACTCAAATATTGTAACAGAAGCGACTCATAATGATCAGTATGATTCATTAAGCAGCCTTTTCAAATCCCATTATTTATTATGTCCCTGTGACTGTGCTGGCTTTGGCTGGAGTACAATTAATTTTCTTCACAGCAGCTGGTATGGAGCTGTGATTTGGGTTTACACGGGAAACAGTGTTGGTAACACTGCTCCCTGAGCAGTGCTCACACAGTGTCAAGGCCCTTTCCTCTCCTCACCCCACCAGCAAGGAGGCTGGCGGGGATCACAAGGAGTTGGGAGGGGACACAGCCAGGACAGCTGCCCACAATGACTACAGGGGTATCCCATTCCATATGGTGGCATGCTCAGCAGATAAAGCAGGAGGAAGAAGGAGGAGATGCTCAGAGTGATGGCATTTGTCTTCCCCAGTCACACTTGTGTGTGTTGGAGCCCTGCAGTCCTGGGGATGGCTGAACACCTGCCTGCCCATGGGAAAGGATGAATAAATCCCTTGCTTTGCTTTGCTTGCCTGCATGACATTCACTTTCCCTGTCTGTATCTCAACTCAGGAGTTCACTCAGTTTGGCTCTTCTGACTCTCCTCCATTCTCACTCCCCTCAAGAGGAGTGACTGAGAGGCTGTTTAGTTGCTAACTGGAGTTAAACCACAGCAGCGACAAATACTGATTTTTTTTTTTCAGCTTACCACTTTGTTATTAGTAGATCAAGTTTTTATTCAATGAACTGTTGACCAGTAAAAATAATCTTTTTTGACTGAAAATTCTTTTCACATTCTCAAATATTTTCTTAACAAAAGTCTGACTAGAGGAGAATTTTCCAACTTCCTTAATACCTTAATCAAGGTTTCATTCATTTCCAGATTTGTCTTCCAGCCCCTTACCTAGATATGAGCTATGATTTCTGTCCTGTAGAATCTTCTCAAACACATGGCTTGGAAAAGTGGTGACTCTGTCTGAAGACTCCTGAACTACTGTTCCACTCCAGTCATAGGCCCCAACAGCACCCAGCAGCAGAACATCCTTTAAAAAAATAAAAGTCAACATTTTAGAACTACCTAATTTAAAAAAGTGTGATCAAAGCTGAAGCTCCCATGCATTATTTCCTACATTGCTGTATTTAAGCCAGTGTTACAGACTAAGGACTGCAGGCAGCTGACTGGAGCTGCTCACAGTTACCACTTACATGCAGGACTTTACTGCCCTGTTAGGAGGGATTATCACCCTTCTACTGCAAGAGGATCAGTGACTGCTTTAGTTCCCATGGCACTGCAACTCATGATAAAATGGGTTTATTTAAACACGCTGGTAATTTCCTAAGTCTGTCCATGCTGGGGTTGGGCTTGCTAAGTCCATGCTTTTATGCACCCCTGATCCTCAGAAGACTGAAGATGACACAAACGCAGCTGCATGAAAAAGCTAAAGCCCCTTTTTTTGACAACAAAAGTGCCAATGACAGCACACAAAAGCAGATGTAGATGGGTACAGTTTAATTCTTTGTGTAAGGAGATGTTCTTGAGAGAACAGTTAAACCTAAAATCCAAGCTATTGTGATTTATTATACAGAATATTTAATACAGAAATACTTAATCTTATACTTGTACACAGAGAACATAGTTTAGTTTATTCAAGTTAATAAAATTCTCCACTAAAATGAGATACTACAATACAGAAATGTAGTTACAGAAAACTACAATAAGATTGAATGTGTAATTTTCCTAAATAAATGCCCATATTTTTCTCAATTTTTGCCATTTCTTAGCATGAAGTGCTTCATAATTTAAAACTGTAATTTGTGCCAATACAGAGGATTTATAAAAAATTATTTCATTCGTCTTTAAAGACTATGAGAAAGAAACAGCCTTCTTGTATCTTCAGTTGAAAGCTTATTGAACTACACTTGGATTTTACAGAGAGGACTTATTTGGTAAAGATAATCTTAAAATCAATTAGCATTAAAATATATCTGATTTTTTAATTCTAATTTTAAAGTGAAATATGCTTTAAAAAATATGATTAACTGTATAATTTATAGAAATTATTTTCAGACTTCATGTATTTATATTTTGGTGACTGCCTACAAGTTTTACAATATAATTAGTCACAAACATAGAGGAGCTAAATTTTTCCTGTGACATGAACTCAGAAATCACTGAAATAATTGTTTTAACAGATCTCCAAATCAGTACATGACACAAACTATAGTATAGCTATACTAATTAATATATATTCAAGTAAAAAATTTAAAAGGATAATTTGATATTTTCTTGCTTGTAAAAAGATCTTAAAATTGGACATTGTGCTTCTATTTCTCTTTTTTTGCACTCATGTCTATATACTTTCGTCTATTTGTATCATTAAATAATTGAACTCACATACCTTTTTTTGTGAGTAATATGCACTGAAGCCCACCTGTGACATTTCCATTTGGAAAGTATCACCTTGATCTGTACCTGGTAAAACAGAGATGCATTTATGGTTATCTCCATATAACCACACCAAATCCAGTCTTGCTGCCTCTGAGTTTAGCTATATAGGGGCTGTCTATATCCACCAATTTGGCTAAAGCATTTACAAATGGTGGAAATCAGAGCTTATAAACTGCAGAAAATTTGGAGGATTTAATGGCAAATTGATAAGATAGAGCCATGAGCTATGCTATAAGTCTCTTCCAAAAAAAGGGCAGAAGATGATAGTCAAGATGGTTGGAATCAGTTTACACAGTCTTGTCACTGTGCCTGATCTCTTTTAGTGTTTCCTAGGAAGCATTAAAACCCTGAAATTAGCAGCTTTAATAACTCTATATTCAGAACTTTCAAAGAGAAAGTGGATTTTTATTTTCATATAGGACTTCTGAAAACTGAAAAAGACCTATTCCCTTGCTTTGAGTAGCTGCATGGGCCTAGCAAAGAATAAATGAAGGTGGAAGAGAAGGGCAGATTTCATCCTGAGCACAGGAAAGTGGCAGCCACAAGCTCCTTAGGGAATGTTGAGGGCAGGTCACACATCTCTGAGGCAAGGTCTGAATTTAGCTTAAATTTAAAAGCTGCGTTTTGGGACAGCCAAAGCATCTCTGTGTCACCTCTGCAACACCTTCCTCTGAGCAATACACAGGAGTGTGGGTGGTGCTAGGGAGGGGGCCTGGTAGGAACCACAGAAATTGCACTTACAGTTCTGTAATCAGTAACCTAGTCTTCTGGTTTGTTTGTTTGTTTTAATTTTAAATGGCTTAGGATTCACACAGGTGAAGTTCGCAAACATAAAGATACATTTATTCTTCTGGTGGTAACAAATACATTTAGTTGTGTATGGAAAAACTCCTGTGCCTGAAGCCCATGATGTGATAGAAATTTTCATCAGCTGGGGAATGTTTTCCCCAAACTGCATACATTAACTTAAAGCTCAGGCAAATTAAGGGTGGAGTAGCTGGGGGAACACCTGAGAAAACCAGAGCCCTCCTGGTGAGCAGGGAGCAGCCTGCAGCTCCAGCTGCCACTCATTTTCACAATACTGCACTAAACTGAAGCTAAATAAAATCCTAAGCTTGTCAGGTGGGAGAATCTGATCTAATTTTTCAAAGATGTTGAGTATTTTACCTTCTATACTAAAAATGCGCTCTCCAAGTGTTCCTGCTTCTTCCAGTAGTGCAGCCTCAGATGACACATTGAAGAAATACTTTTCTGTTGGATGACTAGCAATTCCCTTGATTTCTTTAATTAAGTTTTTAGTATCAAGTTCATGCCTTATTAAGTATCCCAAAACCTTGTGTAAAAAAACAAACAAACAGCAAAATAAGAAAAGAGAGAGAGAGAGAGATATCATGGTGCTACTCCATTTCCTTCTGTACTATTTTAGCAAATATTCTACATATTAAAAAAAAATTACATTTATTCATATTACTGAATTGCTTATTTGAGTTCATTCCTGTGCAAGGGATCATTCATACAGGAAAAATACATAAGGCCTGGCAAGGAAGAAAAACACTGAAGTTGCTCAGGCAATTCTAGTCTTGCTTTTTCAGCCAGTGAAAAGACCAGTATTTCCACCAGTTCAGAGGATTAATTTGACTTTGCTTCAGTCTCACCAGTGTAACAGTGTGTGCATTATATACCACTTATGTACAGAACATGCACTTTCATATGTACACACGCAACAAAACAGTCTTTCAAACGTGCAGTAATGTATAATTTTAGTATTACTTACAGCAATGCCAAATCTGGTTATATTGTCCTCATTGCATTTACCTATCACTGTTTTCAAGTTGGAGCCATCATGTGATTCACCATCTGTCACAACAACCATGACTTTTGTGGCTGTGGGGCGTCCTCCTGATTCAGGTGAGAAGGCATACTGTCTGTTTGAAAACATTGGGTTTATCACTCATCAAGCCATCATGGATGGAATCCAGTATACATACTGCAATGAATCTGTCCATCACTGAATTACAACAAGGTGCTTCTGCAGTGCATAAGAAATGTAACCAAAGAAGCAGAAAAAAAAAATGTAGGACTAGAGGGATTGGATGGCGTTTCTGATAGAAATGTAAATTCCAGGCAAAAGAGTATTTTTTTGGTACAAATATTTCTAAATGAAAAGGGGGTTTTATCAAAACTATTAAAGTTTTATGACACCAGGAACTGGCATCACCACGCTCGGACAAAAGTGGAAGATAATTAATAATAGGCTTCTCAATACCACTGCAAATATTGACTCCACTGAAGGCTGAGTCTGTTCTTAAACCAAATTCTCAAGTTAGTTTGATTTGGCATGTATTTTTTTTGCCTAGAGTTCTATAACTGATTATACTTCAGAACAGTGTTTCTTGTTGAAAAATGGACCTGATTTGTATACGTGTTCAGAGTCATAAAATCCTTTAAATTTTCCCCATTTTTCACACTTATGGTGCTTCAGTGACAAACTGACAACAGACAAGAGGTTTTATTTTCTCTGCAATCAACCAAAGCCTGATCTGCAAACACAAATGTTATTGGGCCCACTGAATCCCGGATAAACTTTACTTCTTTCAGTGGTTTTGTATCTTTCCTAAAACCTTATTCACTCTGTTTGATGCACTGTCATATTTAGAGATCTGTGACATAACAAGAAATTCTGCTGGGTACCAGAATTCCTTTAGAGCAGATTTCCATCGATGGTTAACAATAAGTTTTTAGCAATTCTAGTTTACATATTCCTGTACCAATCTGCATGGGACACTGTAAATGTTCCTGATGGTTTCTGCCTAGAGCTGGAAACCCACTCCAGAGGCCCCGGGCACATGGTCTTCCAGTGGGAATGAAATTCAAGATGTTCTCATTGCCATGTAAGGTAAGTTACAACAGATGCACAGTAAATCATCAATGCCTCTCACCTTGCATTGTCAATTGCTTTGAAAGTATTAGTGAGATCTCCTCCCTTCTGAGATGTGCTCTCCATTGCTTTAACAACCTCATCCTTTGTTTGATATGTATTCAAGTTGAAGACTACACGGGGATCATTAGCGTACTGAATTAAACCCACCTATGCAATAAAAAAATTGTGTTAGATTGTGATGCTTTGCAATTAGTTACATTGAATCATGATGCTTATTTATGTGTCAGGCTGATATAAGAGATCTGCAGATGCAGAGTTTTCTTTCAACACATATTAAACCAATTAATATTAACACATTTGGAAAGCAAAGAAAGCTAAAATGATCTTGCACTTTATATCATTTGTTATGGACTACAATATGTTACTGCAAACAATCTGAAAAAGTAGACATTAAATATTTGCTTGGTTACTTCTGGAAGGCCTGATGGATAGCAATAATACAAGAAGCTCTGGGAAAAACAAGGAAATAGCAATAGTTCTGCAAGCTGACAGCACCTCAGTCTGGTATCTTCTGAGGAAGTCCTAAAGGTTAGTTACTTTACAGCACTGAAAACCTTACTTACTTTTACTATAGGTGAAGCTAAAGACATATGATAAGATGTGCATTTAAAATGAGAAGAAAAAAGAGAAGATGCTGAAGGTGAGGTTCAGAAAGAACTGAGCAGGAAGCCTAGCTTTTAAGCACCTCACTTCCAAAGTAGCCCAAGGAAGAAGGCAGCCTTTGGGAGAGAGATTTCCAGTGCCCCAGGCTTTGTTCTCAGAACTGTTTAGAGAAAATGGACAACTGTAAAGACAGAAGATGTTTAAAACAAAAAAGGCAATAACATTTTCCTTACCATCATCAAATCAAAAGGAAGAAAACCTCAAAGATCAGTGAGTAAACCAGCAGCAAAAGCTCCTGTTTTAAAGATGCAGCAGTTGGAAAGTAAGAGTTGTATGAAAAGCCCTTTAAAGAACTGTTCAACTTTTATCACATCCCCAAAGGCTGTATTTTCAACTACTTTTATATCTAATGCATGAAAGAGATCTGACTCCTCTAGATACAACCTCGACATCTATTTCAGTTGATTTATATTTTGGATCAAATTGCTAATCCCTTTTGAAATAGGATAACCATGAGATAAAATCCCCAACACTGAATAGGACAACTGTGTAATCTGTGGCTTTGAGGGAGGGGCTGTAGTTACACACAATCACGCTTGGTTTCCTTTAAAATTGGTTGTTTTAAGTTTTGTTTTGTTTGGGTTTTTTTGCTCTTTCTCAAATACCTCTTTGACTTACCTGGGTCTTGTTAAGGCCTATGTCTAAGCCTTGTACAAATTTTTTCAAAAATGCCCGCACTGCATCCCAGGGATAAATGCTGTTTGACTCATCGCAAACCACCACAATATCTATAACAGAGGAACACTCTGAAACAAAAATAAGAAGTGGACATTAAATGTACTTGCAGTCTCAATATACTCTTCAGCTAAATCCAGAGGTGCATATTTAGGTTTCACTAGGCAACACTTGGGATCAGAATGCTTTGCCAGAATGANGGCCGGAGCCGAGAGGGGGGACCGCGACCGGAGCGGGACCGGAGCGGAGCGCGGGCACCGCTCCGACCCCTCCGAAAGCCTCGTCCCGACGGGAATTCACCCCGCATTTACAGGGTAAACCGCATCATCTCCCGC
>VZTZ01018437.1:67870-104339 GCA_013400955.1 Drymodes brunneopygia
CATTTTCCTTACCATCATCAAATCAAAAGGAAGAAAACCTCAAAGATCAGTGAGTAAACCAGCAGCAAAAGCTCCTGTTTTAAAGATGCAGCAGTTGGAAAGTAAGAGTTGTATGAAAAGCCCTTTAAAGAACTGTTCAACTTTTATCACATCCCCAAAGGCTGTATTTTCAACTACTTTTATATCTAATGCATGAAAGAGATCTGACTCCTCTAGATACAACCTCGACATCTATTTCAGTTGATTTATATTTTGGATCAAATTGCTAATCCCTTTTGAAATAGGATAACCATGAGATAAAATCCCCAACACTGAATAGGACAACTGTGTAATCTGTGGCTTTGAGGGAGGGGCTGTAGTTACACACAATCACGCTTGGTTTCCTTTAAAATTGGTTGTTTTAAGTTTTGTTTTGTTTGGGTTTTTTTGCTCTTTCTCAAATACCTCTTTGACTTACCTGGGTCTTGTTAAGGCCTATGTCTAAGCCTTGTACAAATTTTTTCAAAAATGCCCGCACTGCATCCCAGGGATAAATGCTGTTTGACTCATCGCAAACCACCACAATATCTATAACAGAGGAACACTCTGAAACAAAAATAAGAAGTGGACATTAAATGTACTTGCAGTCTCAATATACTCTTCAGCTAAATCCAGAGGTGCATATTTAGGTTTCACTAGGCAACACTTGGGATCAGAATGCTTTGCCAGAATGAGGACTCGATAGGAGCATATGCAGGTTTTAAGCCTGCTCTGGTGCAATGCCTCTGAATACAGAGGATTAAGACCATATTTACACCAGCATTGGATCACAATTTGTCAGTCTTTAGATATCAGTCACAAGACTTTGCTTTTGGGGCATACATTTTTTTAAGAAATCAAAATAAATAGTCCCCAACACAGTAATCCGTTGATTTTGCTTGATACGTTTGATTTTTTTGTATTTTTTTTAATGAACATGTTTTGCACATGTTGCCTTACTTTGAACAGCAGGAGAAAAGCTTCTTAGGATCTCGAAACTCGGACTGATTTCAGAACAAACTCCTGTTGCATAGTATTGTCTTCCACACTGCTGCGCCCACAAGGGACCACAAGTCTTAAAAAATAACAACAGAAAGAAACTATGAAAACAGCAAACACTCGTCTCACCATAGCTGAATACAAAACCACCACAAGCAGGACGACAGGCACATAGAATCAGCGAAGCTGTCCCGGGTTATGGGGCCAAATCCCTGCCGTCAGCGTCCCGCCCGTCACACCCTCCCTGGCGGAGAGGAGTTCCGCGCTGCAGCGCCCACCGCGGCCGGCAGGTGGCGGCAGCGCGCCGGGCACGGCGGCCCNGCTATAGCAGCGGGAGGAGTCTGCCCCTGGCCGCGCATCCTGCCCCGGCTGCGTGTTTCGTTCGCTTTGTGGGAAAATGACCCTGCTTCGCTGCTGAAAACTACCTCTAAAAAGAAATATTTTCAGCTGGATCAACCAGCTGTTATTTTCGTCTTTATCCATCTTTATATGTACTTACAGCAACCACACAGTAAGACAGCATTTTGTCGTGAGAACATAGGGGGAGTTTTGTGCGTGTGGGTTGAGGTGGCGAGTCAGTGGGTGTATTTCCTTCTCAAAAGAAAATATCAGAAACTCGAGGAAATAAATATAACCTCTCCATAACCTCTCTCCAAGCGTTCTGTGAGAAATTATAGTTTCCTTATATAAACACTCTGGTTGCACCACCTATATTTAGGAAAAGAGGGACTATTACACTTTTCTCGAGAACACTGGAGGGCAAAAAAGGGTAATTAAATTCAAAAGTAAATTGAAAATGAGCTAAATCACCCACTGGTTTCCCAGTGAGAGACATCAAACTATCCTAAGATATTTGACCAGATGGCAGATTTTCTAGATGAGAAAGGAAGTGTATCCACATTATCTGATCTTGAGATAAGTGCTTTTTTTAGCTGCTGCATGTGGCATGGTTAGCTCTTACCAGAAAAGACAAATTTTTAGAGGTGAAAGGTACAAAATAAATCATTTATATAAAGCTGGAGGAGGGTTACTGGCCTTTAAAATGAATTTAAAGTTCTTTTTAGATCAGTCTTATTTGCCCATTTTCTATTTTTTTTTCTCTGTATTGGTGGTAGTTCAAAACTGATGTTAATCTTGGAGCAAAATGCAAAACTGTTCTAATAATCTTTGTTGATCTTCAGAAAAAAAAAAGGGGGGGGGACTAATGTTCTAGCATTACTTATGTCAGAAATTTAAGATGCATCATTAGTGGAGATCACATATCAAGGACTGATGAAGTTGAAAGGCAGAATATTATAAAGGGGCATAGACTTGCCCTTCAGGACCAACATTAAGAAATGTGGGCATAAACTGTAAGGTTTATGAATGAAAGGGAGAGAAGCAGATGGATCAGGCATTGGATGACTGCAGGGTGACTGCTAGCACACAGCCAGCATGCAAAGCAAATACAGCTTAAAGATGTGTGGCAAGAAGCTGTTGAGTTGTGGAAATGCCAAATACACTGTATAGTGCCTGGGAAAGACTCATGTGGAATACAGCATAGATGTGGTCACTGATGTTTGAGAGAGGTGTATTTTAAAAAGAATATTTCAGCCAAAAAACTCTGTATTTGTTTAGCAGGGCAAAGGAGAAAGGTGATTGTGGGGTGTCAAACAGAGAAGGGAGATTTTACATGCAGGGAGATGAGAGCTGCCTCTTTCAACTAAAGGCACAGCACTGCCCAGAAAACACACTGATAAAAATTCAGATGGGAAATCCAGAAAAACCTTGCTAACCATCAGTGAAATTCTTCAGCACCTCTCTAACAGGACTAAGCACGCCTCAGAAAAATGTAATGAGCATGTGGTAAATGCTTGCCCTGCTCTTAGAATGCCTGTGGGCAGCACTCCCCTGGCATCACACAGCTGAACCAGCAGGGCTCGGGAGCTGCAGCACAGACACCCAGCCTGGGTCACTCCCGAGCCAGGCAGCCCGGGGACTGAGCACACAGCACGGGCTGAGAGGGGCCATGGCAGCAAGGAGAACAGGGAGCTGGGAGGAGGAAACTCTGAAATAACCCCAAGAGCCCATCACAGAGGCCAGCTGCCACACACAGAGTCTCAGAGCAAAGTCCTGGCTGGCAGCAGCTTGCAATTAGGAGCAGGCAGTCCTTGCATGGGGTGCAGTACCTGCAAGAGCTAAGTCATGGGGCTTTTGGTATTTCTTGAGGCTGAGTCACAGATAAGCACCTGTCTCCAGTACCCCATTGTCCTTATGCCAAAAAACTTCCTGTTGATGAAAACGTGGCTGTTTATGTAATAGAATTCAACCTGGGTTGGGCTTTTGTTTGGTTTGGTTTTTTTTTCTTGTTGTTGTTGTTGTTGTTTTTAAATTCATACAATTTAAGGAGACTCAATCAATGTGTGGATCAGGAAAATCTTTTTAATTGAGAGAAGTTCAGATATTATTAGAAAATACAAATTTCCCTGCATGAGATATTTTAAAATGCTGCAGTTACTCATATTGATTAAAAGTGGATATGCATAGGACATTAACAGTACTTGAAAGTATTATTCAAGAGAGAGAATAAGATTTTGTTAATCTGTGCCTTTTCAAGCTACTTTTCAAAGCACTGTTGCTGCATTTTGAAGTTATGAATAGCTTTACTAATTCCAAGAGAGCTGCTGGAAAGGTTGGAATTAGGTGAACTTCTAAGTACGTCAGTAAACTGAGCTACCTGTTAATGAATATAATAAATACTTGATACTTTTGTGATTACTAGGAAGATGCAACAAAAAACCACAAAGCTCAAGGGCTGCCTAGAGCTCTTCTCTCTGTAATTTATTGTTTTAGTTATTTACTGCACATGGCTACATCAAACTGAAATACACCTACACAGCGACAGTTTTCATGCTCATGGTTAGGATCATAAAAAAGCACTTTAAACAGGCATTCACTTCCTTTTGAGTAAGAATTCTATTTTGCAGGCTCCAAGGACAGTGATTTGTGGAACAGGCACAGAGAAAATGCATCCTCTTCCAGCTCACTAACCAAACAAAACACATCACAAGTCCAAGGAACTAGAAATCCTGATATCTCAGGAGAACAGTGCCTGTGTAAGTGCCAATGATAGAGGAGAGATTATATAAGGTCTTTTGAAAGCACAATCAGAACTATACAAGACTGCCTTAAATAATTGTCTGACTTAAATTAGTGAGAGTTAATTAGGGTAGGATGTTTAGATAAACGATAAAGGAGAGACTTCACAATTTTCCTGCATTAATGATACATTTCACAATTGATTTTGGACCCTAGGTAATTGCAGTGGGATGTACTAATCCATGCTGCACAAAAAACCACATTTAACTTGGACTTATGAAAAATGTGGAGAATTCTAGTTTCTTCATTCTCCTCTGAAGTTTCTGTGTGTACTGCATGTGATATCGATACATACCAAAAATCCTCCAGTTTTTGAGTTCTGTATCAGAGTCAAGCCAAGGTTCATGTCCTCTTTAATTTCAGTCACATTTGGAATATTTATTAAAGCTGAAATAAAATTAGATTAAGTAATGACAGAATAATAAATAAGATATGGAAGCAATTCACTAAGTTAAAATTCCTTTCAAAAACTTGATTTTTCAGAATCTAAGGCACCTTTTCCAAATGTCTACATACAATTCTGAGACAAAAGAAACAAAAGCCAGTCTTTGGGAAAAAAATTGCCAACCATTAACTATAGACATCAACTAAGTACGGCCATTTAGAGTATCTGCTCTCAAGAGAGCTGAAGGCAAAATAGAGGAAGAAACAATCTACCTATTGCATATTTTTGGCTGGCAGAGTAGCTGCAGCTGAGCAGCTACGGTTACATTCCTCAGGACACCAGACTCCTCTGATCCAGAATCAGGCTTTAGATAAAAAACTGGAAGGGGCAGTGAAGGGCAGAAATGATCTGCACCACAAATTAACATAAAGGAGCACCTCAGCACACCCTGCTGCCTCATGTTTTCACCCTATCCAAACCTGAACTCCATTTTGTACTTAGTTTGCAAACACAGACACACATCCATGCCTGGTTTAGGGGACAGAGGGACAGGTGCCCCCACAGCCACCTGCTCCTGGATGCCAGCAGGGAGCCCTGTGCCCCTGTGCCACTGGCTTTGGGACCCACACTGCTCCTGCCCCATGGCTGGAGGGTAAGGACCCTAGGTGCTCCAGTGGGTGACACTGGGACTCCAGTGCCTCCAGCAGCTGGCACCACCTGGCCTGAGCCCAATGGCAGGCAGCAATTTTTGCTCAGATAGACACGTNTTATGCAGACATCTAGTTAAGAAAAGTTTTAATAAGATAGATTTGCCTCATACAAACACAAGGGAAAACTGAACAAGTGCAAGCAAGACATTTTCAGTTAGAACTTACCTTGTAGATTCAATTTTTTACATGTGTTTTTGGACACACCAACAGGACATGCATAAATATCTCCAGTTCTGTTAGCAGGATAGCCACTCCAGGGTGAACCAACCAATAACCTAAAGGAAAAGGAACATCATTAGGGCATTAATGATGCTGGAAAAGTTCAGCAGCAGCATCGCGTGGCACACTGCAGATAAGAAGTAGAGATACAGCACCCAAGGCACTCAGGTGTAGGAGTCTTCTCCAGAACAGTTCAGAAGCTTTACTTGCATGTCAATACACTGCTCTGGATTCACCAGGGGCAGCTTTGGTGGAGAAGAAGAATGGGAGAGCCTTTGGGCATTCAGCTGCCCCAAACACTTGTGCTGTTTTTAATGCGACATTATGTCATAGATCAGAAGAAATAGAGTGATGATACTGATATATATAGATACATGAAAATTTAGAAATATATGTGCTGGGGATCGAGACACATATTACTTATTGTTCCATCAGTTAAGGGTTAACTGATTCCCTTTAGGTTATTCTTTTAACTGATAAGAAGCATTTTCTACAGGATCTGCTCAGCAACAATTAAACACTTATGTCTGAGCTTGAATACTACCACACCTTGATAACACTGAGTCAGAAAGAAAATACTGCAGGTGGTAACAATCTGCTGCATAAAGTCTGTAATCCTGAACAAGAAAATTAATACTTATGATAATGCTGCCTGCAACACAAAGTGATTCATGTTCTCTGACTCATTTCTCTATCTGCCATAAGGTTTCCCCTCCAGTATCTGCTCCTCAAGACTCTTAATTTTTACCTGAAAGTCTTCACAAAACTGTATAGTTCACCTCCTGAGAATACTGCTTAAGAACACTTATTTTTTCGTCACAACTCTCTAAAAGATGATCTCAGGGGTTATTAAAATTAAAACAGATTATTGAAAAGTGTGGACAATGAGTATTTGCTCCAGCAGCAATATGACTTTGTTTTCTAACACAACAACCCATGGTAGTAATTAATGCATTTTGGGGACTGTAAGAGGACAAGCAATGGGGGCCCAATATAGAATATTGAGTTCCATTAGAAACCATCTTTTTTTAGTCAGTCAATAGGTTGTGTAAAGCAAAATTGTTATTCTCTAAAATTCTACAGGCACCTAACACAAATATACTTTGCACTATAAAAAAATTGTGAAATTCTTGTATTTCAAAGCAATTGCTATATATCATATTAACTTCCTAGGGATCATCTCATTTTACTGCTCTGATGTTATTACTAGTTTGAATAAAATGGTTATGACAAAAAAGAGTTTTAGATGAACAACAAAGAGTTTTAGACCTTTCTTTTTGCTGAGAGAAAATACCGCTAACTGCATTTTTTTTTTCAGTTTATTTCACCTTGATTAAGCACAAATGGCATTATTTTATCAGTTCAGCTAGGGGTTTGGTTTCAGATTCTCTTTCTTGTGTGTCTGGATTTTTTAAGAATGCCTAACTCCTTCTCAATTACCTTGTCGGAAAAGGGTGATTATGCAGGCAGGAGGAACAGGACCTTTTGTACTTCTAGCATCTCTAAATATGCAACTTAGGTTCATATAAACACCTCTCTCTCTATCAAAACAATGCACATTGCAGTTGCTGTGAGGAGGCCTCTGATTTTCTTGTTATTTTATGAGTGTTTCTGAGCCTTTTCAGCACAGTGGAAACCAGAACTGCCACAGCTCAGGACCAAATAAACACAGCTCATAAGCAGCTACTGCACTGGTCATGTGCCAACAGATAACATAATCTGCAAATACTTGCAGTGACACAGAGGGCTGCAGCTGGTCAATAGCAGGAGGAAGAAAGAGGAAGAACAGGAGGAAGACATGGCATTAGACTCTCCCACCTTGCTAGGTACTATCCAGTTAGGTACAGGTGTAACATGCTAACCAGGCTGATGGGAGAGAAGGGATAGGAGTTTTTGTGGAAACAGGAAATAGTTTTAAAAGGGATGGCAACACTGCATGTGCAATATCTGAAACTGGAACAGCTTTCCAGCATTAACTGACAAGCTGAACATTGCACTGTGTACATTATAAACACTTGTATTTTTTTCCTAAGTTTCCCAGAAGGCACATGTATTTCCGAGTCCTTGCAGGATGACAGCTACTGCTCAGAGAATGGCCTTGTATCTTGGAAATACCTCCTGCAACCACTCCCATCTCCCATTCACCATGAGGTTGTGAAACTCACTGTGAACCTCTGTGCAGCCACAAGTTCTCCTGAAAGCCCAGAGTGCACAGTGTCACTCACAAGCAGGGTGAGAACCAGAGAAGGATAAGAGGAACAGAAACATGCTTGAGAACTAGCTGGCCCCAAATCCAAGCCTAACTCCAAGCTAACTCCAAGCTCCGCCCCTGCTACTGACATAAGCTAGAGACAGACATCACCCCCAGCGTTTGCTAAAAGCCATTCTCTCCCTTTCAGCATGCACACTTTTGCTCATTCCGTGACCATTATTTGGCTCCCATTTTTCCTGCCCTCAACATTGACTGCAATCCACACATCTGCTTATACCGAGGAACCATCACTTGTAAAACTTGATATTCACGAGATAATTTTACTTTTGCTGCCCCTGAAACTAACCTTGGAGCTGTACAAACAGGAAAATGTAAGGCAAAACAAGATGAGCTTTCCTTGTTTCAAATCCAAATTTAAATCTACACCAAGTAAAGAAACTTAATTTTGTCTTTCATTTGTCTTGCACTCCTCACAGTTTACTGGGAGTTATTTTATTAACTTTTTTTTCTGTATTCCTTGCAGATTTGCAGAGTCTGTGACTCTCAATGTCATACCTATACTGCAGGCCAAAAATGCCACTCCATACACAGATTCCACACTTAGAACTGACTACTACTGATTGTGATTTTCAGAAATGAGCAGAGCTATTAAACCCGTTTCATTATTTGACTTAATTAGTCTAACCTGCCATCAATACGTGCCTGAGAAAAAATCATTAACTGACTCATGCCAAGCTTAGCCCTCTACTTTTAACTGCCAACCTTAAAAGCTCTAGGAAATACCATAATTTCTATTTCTTTTGTATTCTTTGCCTTACTTATATTTAATACCAGCCTTAATCTACATTAGAAATCAGAAAGTCCTACTTGCCTTTCAAAATTAACATAAACCATTACAGTAGGGAGTTACACAACACTGCTCTGGGAAAATGCATGTGTTGAAACATCAGAAGTGAAGACAGCAAGGGAGTATCTGGCTAGCATCCTGCTAACTACAATTTTTTTTTTACTGTAATTAGATAGGATGCATGAGGCAAAGTGAAACAGAATATATTAAGAAAGAATGCAAGAAAGTAGTACTAAAGTACTTGAGAATGCTTGTTTCCAAAGAAACTGTATCATGTATAATGTATTAATCAAGGCTCTTTTTCAGCCATGAGTTAAATATTTATTTTTATAAAACTTCTTTATGTGTCCTTGCAGACAGTCTTTACAAAATTCTCTCGTGAGTATAACGTAATGTTGCTACTGATTTTATTATTCATTGCCCTAATCATTCTCCAACACTGTATAAAAAGCAATGGCACCGGGAAGTCAAATGAAGTTCAGCAGCAATGCCTTACCACACAAGCTGCAGGAGTGGCAGATCAAAGTGCAACAGGAATTATTAATGGGAAATTATACCATGACAAAGCTAGTAATCAGCAAACTGATTTTAGCAGAAAGCAAAATCAGAATTCATAGCGAAGGGCTGAATTCTCAGCTGTTGTCAGTGCATGTTTTATATTTTCTGGTTTGGTTTTGGTTTTTTTTTTTTCCTCTTTTCATGTATTTGCTTTTTACTGTGTTGTGTTTTGTTTTGTTTTCTAAACACGAAGATGGCTAGTAGGAAAATAAAAGTTAAAAGAACCTCTTAGGTCATCTGGCCTTTTTTCCTACAATTACAGGAAGTGGTGAGTAGATATGAAGATCAGAAAATTCTTCATGCTCATAGATGCTTCTCTGCACACACTAAAACATTTCTGACCATCTGAAACTTTTGTTAGAATCAAAAGTTCAAAAACTACAGTGAAATATGGCCAGAAAGTTTCAGTGACAAACTCAGAAGTCCCAGAAAAAAGCTTCTCCAAGCAGGAAAAGGGCAAACTGTGGTGCATGCAGTCAGGGAAAACAAAACTGGGTAAAGAACTGAGCATTAGCAGTGGTGCTGGCACTGAAAAGACAGAGCTGCAACAATGGCAGCTTCTGTTAGGAAAAAAAAATAAAAAAAATGACCCTCTTCAAAAGAAATGGCCTTCCTCATTAAAATCAGAAAGCTTTGAAAATGTACTGATTTCAATAGATGTTCATACTGAAATGTGTCTTTTTGGCAAAACACCTTATTGGTCTGAAGAGGCAGCACAGAACATCAGGAGAAAGGTCACTATATTTGATGACCAGTGAGCAGTAGGCAATGATTTTTAAAACTACTTTTGCTAGTGCAATAATTACGTGATACGTCAGTAAATGCATTGTATATTTAGTTGTCATTACTGACAATGTGACATGAAACAAAATATTTTAGGACAGAAAAATCCCAAAATATAAGTTCAAAACCAAAATTAGTTTAAAAATTGCAAGCTCTAAGCACACAGACACAACTGAGCATGTGTCTGAAGACACGTGTGTAGGAAAAAGCATTCTAATAGTTATCTACAACTACTTCAATCTTCTTCACCTGAGACAGCTATAAAAGCAACTCTCAGCATGGAGTAAGTACTGTTATCTCTGAAGAAAGTACTGTCAGCTGCTGTTCAAGGAATGCACATTCGAGATGAACTTGACAGGGTACAATCTGGCTTTCTAAAAGATTATGTTTATAAAATAACAGGAAT
Organism: Drymodes brunneopygia; assembly: GCA_013400955.1. Lineage (NCBI taxonomy): Eukaryota > Metazoa > Chordata > Aves > Passeriformes > Petroicidae > Drymodes > Drymodes brunneopygia. Next base: position 78,146 of record VZTZ01018437.1, read on the forward strand.
TTCAGTCTCAATTTAAGATTCAAATGCAGATGACCTTTTGACAGGGAGAACCACAGCGTAAACTGAATGATGTTTCTGTGGTGGCTAATTACTTATGTGGTGAACTGCTTTTCTAATTGATGAGTTTCATTGGTATTCACAATTTTCCTCGAGTTCATTAAAGAGCTCCTGTTTTAAAATTCCCACCAGACACTGTGAAAAGCTTGAGCTGTGCTTGACTTGCAAGTTTGTTCTTATTTATGAGCATCACATGCCATCAAGGCTCATCAATGCACAGCAGACCAGTGCCCAATTATCCTGGATTGTCTGTCTGCAATACAAAAAAGTCTTCCTTGGTGGTTTGTGTCACAGCGTCCCAACACGTACCAGACACTTCAACAGTCCTGCATTCCCATTTAGACTGCCTTCCTTCTTCTCACTGAACTCATCTCCAAGCAAAAGTGAAAACCAGTACCAACTCTGTAAAAATTTTCTCTTTATCATTTTTATAGTTCTTACTGCCTCAGGAGATGTACTTCCCAGAAATACAGCTGAATAATGTAACTTGCATCTGCTGTATTTCTGCATCTCTCCTTTCTGCTCTTTGAGAGAGTACAGGAGGATTTTAAAAGCTGTATTTGATATAGCACCCTGTGAACTTCTTAAGCAAAATATAGGAGGTGATGAAATTTCTGGTGGACCTCAGATTCTGGATAACCTCTTTTGGAGAGAGATGGCACCCCAGCAGCACATGGTGTGGTGAGCTGTGGTGAGCTCTCTCTGCCCCACTCTCTGTGCCTGGACGGAGTTTTCCAATACATCACATTCTTGCTGTGACAGTGACGACCTCTTCACAAAAGCATATGATGGTAAATGCTCCCCTCAGACAGAAAAATCACCCTGATCTTATCTCAGACTGTTTATCTTGTTCCCAGTTCAGCCATGTCAACAAGAATTCTGGGCATGGACCTCAGCCTCTGCATTGCTTATAGGAGAAAACAACTCTGCTGAACAACTTGAAAGAGATTGAGTGTTCTGTTTGGGTTGGGTGTTTTGGTTTGGGTTTTGGTTGGGCTTCTTTGGTTTGTTTTTTTTTTTTTAATAATGCATACAGGGAAAAGGTCTATTGTCCCGAGAAAAAGCAAATAGCGTAGAAATTAAGAGAACAAGACAGCAGAACACGTCTCCCTTTTTTTTAAGCTTGCCTAATGATTTTTTGAGTGGGAAACTGAAAAGGGCTTTTCTTCACTGAAGAGTCTCTAAGAATTTCTAGTTACTTGAACAGGAGCTGATAGAATTTCCCTGATTTTTGGAGATAGGTCAGACACCATGCAGTGAAAGAACTAATAGTGAAGTGCCTACATACAGAAAAGTTTACCAGATTAAAAATACTCATGTACTTAGGAGAAGATTGGTTGAACTCCATGGTCATAAAGGTCTTTTCCAATGTAAATGATTCTGTGATCATGTAAGACAAGAAAAGTTAAACCAAAATTACTTTTTTTCTCTGCAATCCAGCACACATTACCCAAGAAAGTGGTAGTGGAGGAGTTTTTATATCAGAAGCAAAATTAGAAGAGGGAAATAGAAATAGCTTGAATGGGTCAGGCACCTATTGCTTCTTCTGCAAGCTTACAGAAAAACTCACAAGAAGTATAAAACACGATGCATATTCTCCATGTATGAAGCAAAAACGTTCAGTTCACTACAGGCACACATTCTTGTTCTCCTTCAATGGCTTTACACAGAGGTTGTTTTTTTTTTTTTTTTAAAGAGATCTCTGATCTATGGGTGACTAAACACATAATTAAAGCAGGCAGAAACGCAGTGAGAAGCCACCACAGCATCAGATGAAGGGTGGGGGTAGTTTGGAAGCCTACTCAGCTGAGGGAGAGGAAATGCCAAGGTTTTAATTGAGAGGACACAGCTCTGCTCTCCTGTGTCTCCTGGTCCCTGAAGTAAACACAGGGAGATGTTGGGGGTTGTATGTTTGTGTGTGCAGCCGGTGGCAGCTGCCTCTGAGCACGACTCAGCTGCCTCGGTGATTCTGTACCGGTTCTTCAAAACTCTAACTGCAAAATACATTTTCCCCTGCATTTCCACGGATTTCAGGTTTCGACAACTTACTTTCTTTTTATTGAAAAAAGTGCAGTTGCTGAGTCTGTTGTCACTTAAGCAGGATCACCAGTCTGTGGCTGTTTGGGTTCTGACACAGCTCCAGTCCATGGAGGACAACAGGTCTGAAGTGTCTCAGCATACCATAATATGTATAATCTGCTGTGGCTTTCTGCTCTAGACCTAAATCCATGCATACACAACCAGCCACTCAAGAGTTCAGTAGTTCTCAACTTTGACTTTGTTAGAGTTTTTTTTTAAAAAACTTTTGTTTGACTTAAGAGTCCTTACACACAAAGACACCTTAAGTTTTGTGCAGGAGAGACGCAAATTGAGGCTGCAGGAGAGAAAACAATGTGTCTTCCACAAAATGTGCTTATTCCCAGTAATATGTTAAAGTTCTTTTTGCAACCAACGTTATTAGGAAAAATATTTTGCTAATTGCTCATCAAGCCCAATGTTGTGGCAACAGTGGGTTTCAGATCAAATTTTATGGCTGAAGAGATGTAGCAGACACAAGACTTGGCTATGATTGTGTTGTAATATACATCCAAATACACCATCCTTGAGTAGCAAACAGGTAATACTGTATCAGACACAAAATTATATCGATTTAATTAAATTTAATTTAAATATTAATAATTAGAATTCTCCGGCCCTAATGATTTGTTTTGACCTTAACAGTGTTCAAATGGAAAAGTATCCCTCCCACATATATGGAAAGTGTAACAAAGATGTTCCAGGTACACAAAGGAATCAAATGTGAGTTAAAATTCTAGAGAAACTGTAAGCCTAAGAAAATCAGTGCATTGGAGATGAAAGTAAAAATTACCATAAGAAAAACCTCAGGTCACATGGTGTTAAGGAAAAAAGCATGAACCATCACATGCATATGTCTTTAGAATATTTCAACTTTTGATTTAATAACCCTAAGTATTTATTTGTAAAAAGATAGCTCTAATATAAAAAGGAATTAGCCAGAGTCCATTTTAACAAAATGTGGAATTATAAAAGAAATATTAAGAGTTGCAACATTTTTTACTTAACCTTTTAGCCGGACATAAACCAAGCCATTCAAACTGCTTACCATTTGCCTTGTTCATTTATAAACTGTTGAACTGCATATCCAAACTGCTCTCTTGGTGGACCAGAAAATACTTTTGCTTGCAGGAGCCCAACATTGTAGGCTTCACAGCAGTTATGAAGAATGCCTGTTAACAGAAAGATTATGATTATCAGAGAAGCAATTAAAGAAGAATTTTGATCCCAGTGAAAAAGGCTCTTCATCTGTGCCAGCTCCCCCAACAGAAGAAAATAAATATAGCCTTTGGCACATGCTTGAAAAAACAGTGTTTTCGCTACAGTACCCTGGCCATGCGGAATGCCTCTCTAGCACTCTTTACGTGTGCTGTATTACTGTGGGTGGAGATCAATGACTCATTCATTGTTTGCCTTAACAGAAGTTGCAGCATTACTAATGGGAATGTTTTAGCTGAATGGAGGCAAAATGTATAATTCAGAGGTCGTTATCCTGCTTTACCTTCAGGCATGAGTTAAGCTTATAGCATACAAACACATCAACAGCCTGCTGAGGTACATTAGATTCACAGAATCTTTTAGGTTGAAAAAACCTTACCCAACCACTGCAAAAAACCTTACCCAACCACTGCAAATCCACCAATAAACCACGTCCCCAAGTGCTACATCTACATATCTTTTAAATACTTTCAGGGATGCTGATTCCACTGCTTCCCTGGATAGAGGGTTTCAATTCTTGACAACCTTTCCCAGAAAGAAATTTTTCCTACTGTCCAGTTTAAAGCTTCCCTGGTGCCACTTGAGGTCGTTTCTGCTTGTGCTATCACTGGTTGCCTGGGAGAAGACACTGACCCCCACCTGGCCATGACCTCCTTCCAGGCAGTTGTAGAGAGTGATAAGGCCACCCCTGAGCCTCCTTTTCTCCAGGATAAACACCCCCAGCTCCCTCAGCTGCTCCTCATAGGACTTGTGCTCCACACCCTTCCTCAGCTCCTTTGCCCTTCTCTGGACTCACTCCAGCCCCTCAAGGCCTTTCTTGCACTGAGGGCCCAGAACTGGACACAGCACTCGAGCTGTGGCCTCACCAGTGCCCAGGACAGGGGGACAATCCCTGCCCTGCTCCTGCTGCCCACACCATTGCTGATTCAGGCCAGGATGCCATGGGCCTTCTTGGCCACCTGGGCACAGCCTGGCTCATGTTCAGCTGCTGTCACCAGCACCCCCAGGTCCTTTCCAGCCACTCTGTCCCAGCCTGTGGCACTCTCTGGGGTTGTTGGGACCCAAGGTCAGGACCCACTACTTGGCCTTGTTGAACCTCACACACTTGGCCTCAGCCCATGATCCAGCCTATCCAGATCTCTCTGCAGAGCCTTCCTGAACTCCAGCAGATAAAAACTCCCACCCAACTTGGTGTCACCTGAAAACTGACTGGGCATGCACTCAAACCCCTCATCCAGGGCAATGGGGATACCAAAGCAAAACTGAACCCTGGAGAACATTGCTTGTGACCATCCACCATCTGTTGCAACTCCATTCACCTCAACTTTCCATGCTCAGACAAAATGCTCTGACTGGACCTGCTAATATTGTTTATATTTTAGTTTGCAGCACTGGGATAAAAATGAGATTATCTGCTGCATCAGAAAACCTAAATTTTTGAGTCATTTCATTATCATACCACAAACCTTTGTTTTCAGTCCAAACAGTCTGAACAGTTGTCCAAACAGGAAAACTTAGAAATACAAACATGCAAGGTAGAACAGCATTAATAAATCATGATATTTAACATTGCAACCCTACTTAGCTGTGGTTTTGTTATTAATTGCTTTTCCTTGGGCAGTTATGTGCCTAGGAATAATGATGTGCCATTCCATGCCATTTTGGGAGGAACCAGCAATGTGGACTAGGGACAAAGTTGATTTTGTAGGACATGGGGTTCCACTCTTCATTCATAAAGGGTCTGATTTTTTTCTGATCAAAAACTGTAGGTGGATATCTAGGAGAATATCCACTGGGAAGGCTGCAGGGAAAAGGCCAGACTCCCATGAGGGACTCTGCCATGAGTGGATAACTCCTTCCCTAGCATGCGGGTGGAAGGACTGAGACAACGGTGGGATTCCAGGAACAAGCTACAGCCCAGCTGAGGAATACCTTAGAGCTCCTGAAAACCCTCCAAAAATGGCAATGATGGAATAAATCATGTCCTATGGCTGCACTGTGCAGCTACTTCCCGGTGCTCCCAGATGAGGCAGGTTCACAGAGTTGCTCATGGGTTAAACAACATCCCTCATCTTTCCCCTCCCTTCCTGTGTGCCCAGACAGAATGAGTTTTATCTGCTTTACACACAAATATGCCTCAACCACAGTTATTTGGTATGAGTCATTGTGTAGTAAAGAAGCTGCCTTTGCAATAATCCCTTGTAACAAGGACACTTTCAGGAGAGGTGGCATCTTAAAAATATAAACTCAAATTCTAACAATTTCTCTAGCTTTGATGGGCAGAGAGCTTACTGTTGGTATCACTTTCTCCCAGATCTCAGGAGCAGCTTTGGAAGAGAGGTTAACAGGGTTTATATCAGCATGAAACAGCCCATAATAGTGGCCGAACTGGAGTAGTAATAATGATAATAAAATCATGGTGAAAATATTAAAATCACAGCCACAAGTTTGCAGGCAAAGGTCATGACCTGTAAAAAGTGTCAGTGTATTTTGTACCATTGCCCACAGAACTCAAAACAGAAACATCACTAGCAGAAGACTAAATACAACTCTAAAATAGTTACTACATTTTTACCACAAATTCAAAACAGGAAATTATATATTAGTTATCTCACACAACCACTACCTACAGTCAGCCTCTGGAAAGCAAGAAGTCACCCACCGCTAAAAGTATAGTTCCTTGAGAAACATCCTTAGAGATAAATATATTTCCTGAGTCAAGCTATTTAAGACTGGAGAAGAAAATGTGTACAGACTCATTACTCTGTGTTTTGCAATCCTTTTGACACTGAGCACAACCTCATATAATCACAGTTTATGTCTGAGTTTTGAGGACAAGAGGTGTATTGAGATAGTAATTGACCATTGCCAGTAATTCCTTTGTGATCTAACATACTTGTATTTTATAAATTTTTTCATGTCATTTCCTGTTTCCTTTTTTTTTGTGTGTGTCTGTTGTTAAATTGTATTGTCCTCAGCCCGAAATCAAGCATAACTTAGCAGTGTCCCATTCTCAGGAGGCCACAGGGGACTATACCACAGTGCCATCCCGCATGCAAATACAGAAGAAGAACCCTCCACATTATATGTTGCACATGAAAATAAACCCTGACTTTCAAACGAAGGGATGGAAGCAATCTAGAACGATAAACAGTTCCAGTCTCACCCAAAATCCAATGACATTTAGAGAAAAACTCTTGACTGTCTAGACTGTTACACACTTATTAGCAAATCACACTGCAAGCCAAATGGTAACACTGCTGAACATCTGAGTGCATTGGACAACTTTGGTGCAAATACATGGAAGATGTTTCTAATTTACGTCCAAGGTGAGAGTTTTGTTTAATGCTACAGGCAGGGCAAAAATTTCCTCCAGAACTGGGTAGAACTACAGGTAAGCAGGTATGACAGCCAACAGCTTGAAGGAAAGTCCCCATGGTTCAAATTCCCCTGGGGTGCTGTGACTAGTCAGATGGGGTCAGCAAAATGTGTGGTGGGTTATGTGTTGCCTGTTCATCTCCGCCCTTGACCTCCCACTGGTGTGCAGCATCCACCCCTGGACCTCCCAGGGCCCCTCTCTGTGGTCCTATTTTCTCCAAGATGGGGGCTTATTCCACGGAGCAAGGACACTGCCTGTCCCTTCACTGGGAAGCTTCAACTCCTTTTAGTTCCCCTGGGCTTCACCACAGCTTACAGAAGCAATGCCCTTTTTCTCTTTCTAGCAACACCCCCCTTCTACTCACTGAGTAATTTCACCCCTCCTTCCCATTTGCTATTGGGGCTTGATTTTATTCTTTTGAAACGTTTGCACGACTGCATCATCAGAGCACTGCTCTTTGAGAGCACACATGTCCCACTGGAATAATGGAGAGGTGTTTGCCAGATCACAGGGTTCTACAAAGCTGCCTTTATCGTGTTCACTTTCTGGACAGGCAGCCAGTCAAGGACAGTGAAAAGAGAAGAACAAAAAAAAACAATCATAAAACTGAGCCTCTGAAGACACACTGTTGTCTGCAATATTCTTACAGATCAGCTTTGCTTCTCACTCACAACTGCTTTGCAAAAATCAAAGTAGAAAAGCTGGCAAACACAATCTGACTCAGCACAACCACTATCAAAAGAACCTAGTTTCAGCATATTTCAGTCACATTTAAAATTCCACATTTTTATAATCGTGAGCAGATTTTTTAGATCTACTCCACACAAATCTTAGTTGACTTGGGCCTAGCAAGTTTATATTGGTAATAATATAGTAGGCATTTTTCCTGCCATCTTATATGGTGCTTACACTACAAGAACATCTTTTATCCATTTTGTGGATAAAATATACTATCTTAATATAGTATCCATAAAAAGGAACTCAAGCATTTGCAGCTAAAAAAAGAGAAAATTCTTAGTTTCCTTTAAACCTATTTTAAGCCTGTGCAAAATAAGAGGGTCTCTTAGGCATTAAAAGGGTGCCAATCATTGAAGTATCTACATTCAAAGTACTGTATATTCTAGGCTGGAATGATTCAGTATCTGTTGCTGCCTCGAGGCAATGAACTTTGACAATTTAAGAATCTTGAAATAAAGAAAACTAATTCACTATCTGGATTTTAATAGTGCTTGGTGACAGACTTCTACTTTGTGACCTAATGATCATGATGAGAGATCGGCCAGGCAAGTAAAAATCCACTTCCTAACTTCTGTCTGTAAATGGCACTTTATTTACAGTCAAGTAAACAGACCGTGCAGAACAAAGGAAGCCAGATACGAGCCTAAAGCTTCTGAAAGCCCCTCCGCAGACTTCAAAAGCAGCAGCTCCTTCCACTGGGAAGGGCGCTTGGGCAGTTCAGTTTAAAGAGAACACCTTCACTAAGTGGAGTAATCCCAACATCAACCTTCAGACAGGAAGTGCAAGAAAAAAAATCCTAATGGAATAAAAGAAAATATAATCTTTCTAATAAACTCCAGTATCTCTTTGCATGGTGGTTTTTTTTCCCCTGGGAATTCCCATATTTCAGCAACTGCATTATTGCAGGGTGAGCCGTGGGAGCTGCAGTGTAGGTATATAGCTGGTTTTATACTTTAACACCAAGATTTTTTTTTTCTCCTAGCAGGATGAAAAATAATACATGTTATGACTGGGCACCTTTAAGCCTCAACGTGTGGGAATTCTTCTGTAACTATAAATGACATGTATAATGATAGCTCTAATGCTTTCTGTTTGCTTCATTCTGTTTGCATTACAAGCTGAAGCAAGTTTTAATGAAGTAAAAGCTTTTATTAGGTACACCCAATTCACAACTGTTTTGATTTTGTAAGCAAAGCTCACAGCTTAAAGTGATCAAGCAGAAAATGTCTGCTTGATAATCAATCGTTTAATGTTATGATTATAATAGTTGCTTGCCTGAAACCCCTTATTCAGATTAACAAGCATTAAAAAAAAATCAATTGGATAAAAAAAGGAAATCAGATTTTTATGTAATTGATTATTTTGTTTGGTGAAATAAGTTTATAAAATTCTAATAGAATATACTAATTATTAGTACTACTAATACTAATTATTAGTATTTCCTATCATAAGTATCATAACAAATGTGTCATTTTGTTTTCACTCTAAATAGTAAAGATTGAATTTTCAATCCCATTTTACTACATTGCAAAGGTTATGTGCCAATTTGAGATGGCAATATATTACAAAATACCATAATTACACAGACTCAGTTATGCCAAGTCTCACCTCTCACTAAAATACCCAGTCAAACAGAGGCATTCTCTGCTGCTGTTATTTATAGCTCTCCATCAAACAAGTCTAGTAAAGACAACATCAAGAAAAAAGAAGAGACGGTGGACTTTGACCACTGAGTCTGTAAGGACCCATCACACACTAAGTACTGTTTTTAAATTTAACTGATATTAACCTTGCCAGTAGGGAACTTTGTCTTTTTCCTTAATGGTATGGTGTTCACTTCTTTGAACAACTGCTAACTATAAACCAGAAAAAGTCTGTTATATAACCCAGCTAAGCAAGCTTTTGTCTTTTTGAGTGAGCATTTGTGTCAGCCACGATGCCAGGAGAGCATCCTTGGCAGCTCCCCTCCCCTTGGTAGCACAGCCACAGCCACTGCTCCTGGTGCCAGATCCAGGGCAGCTGACCCCAAGAAACCCAAACTCAAAGTCAGCAACATGCTGAGGGATTTGGGGGTGGAAGGGATAAGCATGTAGGCACCAAAGAAAAGCAAGGCCATGACCTGGCATTATGCTAAGACCCATGCACTATGGTTTTTCATCTATAAATTGTTTTGAGGGGGGAAAAATAAATCAAGAATACCCCACTGGATTATTGTCTGCTTCCTGAAGTAGTTCCTTAGATTGGCAGCCACTAAGATGTGTACTGCTGACATTGCCTTAATTGCTCAGTCTGGCATTTTTAAAAATATCTATTCATTCCAGAAGAGGGCTTTGCTTTGCCCTTTATCCAAGAGAGCCACTACAAATTCCACGAAGAAAATTTTTCCCTTGGTCTCAAAGATTTCTACTTCCAAAGAACACACATCAGCAGGGCCCTGAAGCCTGTCAGACCCTGCTGAGGACATAGAAAAGAAAGGGGTGGGAGGGATGAGAGACCTTGTAGCTGTTGTTTTCCACTGACTTCATCTCACAGTGGATGCACACTCTGCTTCAAACTTTTTCCATGACTGAAGTTTTTCTGAGGGCTCTCTTTGGGGTAGATTTTCAGCTATTTTCTATTGTGCAAAGTCACACTGGATCTCCTTAATTGTCAGAGAACTTGAAAAAGCACTTTTGTCTGAGGCTGATACCCAGCTGGTTATTTTTTTCACCCCTCTGCAAAAGTTTGCTGAAGTTGACTCACAGATTCCAAAGTCACAGAGGGAGTACAGGCACCTACATATCCCCTTCACACTATAATCACCTACTGTCCTTGCAGTATTAGTCAGAAGGTGGAATGAAGGCAGGAAGGGGAAGCAATAAAGTTATGAAAGAGGGTAGTCAAGTAGTATTTGCTTTAGATCAAATGTATTTAGTCTTACTTTACTATTTTTTATTAAATTGAACAACATTTTGGCTTTAGAGTAATGTTACTCCCTTATTATTCAGCACATATATTATCAGAGCAATAATCCAACTGGAATTAGTCAAGTATTCCTACAGAAAGAACTACCCAGCTTTCATAATAAGTTAAGTTTTGAATGCAATATTGACAAGACTGTGAAATCATAAAGGAAAAAAAACAACCAGAATGCAGTTACTTCAGTCTGTTGAATTACAATATGGATGCTCTTCATTGTGGCTTTCAGAAGCCACTGAGCAATTCTCACTACAATGAGCAAAATCTTCACAAGGAAGAAACTCTTTTTTCCTTTTGTAATGTGCTAGTCTTCAGTGTGATCCACTATACTGTATTGGGATGTGCATTGTGTGCATGCACAGGCAAGGATACCAAATCAAGTTCTTCTATGTAAAAAGAGCAATTCTATATCGGTTTCACTGTTTGGGACTTTCCTGCAAATGGACATAAATACAAAATATCTTTTTGTTATCTCTCCTTAGAATATGCACAGATGGCTATGGAATGGAATTCAGCCCAGCATGCAAGGAAAAGAAAGGACTACTTATAATTCAGTCTGGAAAGGTGTATTAACCTTTATCCAGTACAGTCAACATAACTGAAAAAAATTTTCTCATTAGTTTTATCCTTTATATTTTCTACTTTCTGTAATAATTTTTCTTCAATATGCACACCCACATCAATAGATACAATGGCATGTAGATGCCTTCAGCTCATATACTAAAACAGCAGTTTTACAATCACATTTAATCTGGTTTTATTAAAAACTGAACAGACTTCTTATTGAGAACAACCTCCTAAATAGAGACAACGTGAACTTCTGAAAGGAATCAAAAAGAGCAAGGAAAGTGGTTGGCAATACACTGCTTTCTATATACTGGAAGTTGAAACATTGTATAATCCTCACTTCAGTTTCTTTGTTGCTATTTAATTTGTTTACGGATGCTTGATAAAGGCAAGTGGTCATTTTACTACTTCATCTACTTGTTTTACTTTCTGTTGTGTTGAGACCAACTTTTTCTTCACAACAGCCACAATATCTCAAACTACTTAATAATTAACAGAAATCATAACATTTAGAGTAGAAATAAACTGCAGGCAAAAAAGCCTCCCCCAAATCCACCACTCAGAACAAAAGAGAAACAATGCCTTCGTTTAGTAACAATCCTCCCGCCCTTCTTCCTCCCCTCCTTTCCAGCAAGTTTTCTTGGCTTAGTTGGCTGCCTGCTTCTTCCTGGAAATAGGTCAGCTTCCAGCCTGGGAGCCCTGCCTGTGTGAAGCCTGGGACACTGCCTTTCACTTGCAACAGCTCGGAATGCAAGAGGCAGCACTGAGGAGTTATCAGTAAACTCCTATAAAAGCAGCCCAAACATGATAGGACATGAATTGTGACTGAAAAGTTGGAGAGACTGTGATAACACAAAAAATAGGAGCTGTCTATTTTCTTGTTCTGATGCTGCTGCAGAATAAGAGATCTAAATACATTTATCCACAACTTTATTAGTTACTCTACAAGATTTGTCTTTCTCCCTGTAACTCCCTTCTTGTGGCCCAGATATTGCCCTCCTTGACTGCCAGAGCAGACAAATAAACTGCTCTTCATCTGGAATTAAGAAATCCAGACAACCTACTATACATACAGGGACTGATTCCAAAAAAATGCTTTTAGTAGCAGTTCCTGCAGGACTGACAGCTTCCCATGAGTTTTTAATAAAGACAACAAATATTCAAGCCTACTCAAATTTATTATCCTGGCATGTTTCCATCCATGTTTTCAGGGGAGGAAAGCTTTATTTTACAGAAAATACACTTAAATTCCGTCTTTTTATTATGACATGCAGTTTTTCTTTTATCTTGGTACTAACAGGATTGTTCAATTTTGTCCTTGCAGTACCACAGTTTTTTCTCAACACCACAAAGAGATTAAAAGTCTGTGAGGGTAACAAACTGTACACACATACATGTTGTTTATGCAGTTGTCACTGGCCTTCACAAGTAATGATGATAAACACAAAAAAACTTGCATGCTTCCCTATGATAAAAACTGACTGTCCAAGTGGCATTTCACTCCAGCAGTTTCTCTTCCCTTGTGTCCACATTATCAGTGGTTGCATTTTCTCTTTTTTAAGCCAGGAATATTTCCAAATATAGTCAGAGAAACGTGAGCCTCATTACAGCTGTAAGAGAGGAAATGCATATCACCACATTGAAAGCAATGTGGCTGCTATCTGTATACCCTATTTGCCACATTTGCTCATCTCAGCTGTTATGAAAACATGATTGTACAAAGCAAAAATGCACATTTTCACACAAATATGAAGAAGGGAAAGCAACCACAGGTGTCTGTACTTCCCTACCCATATCACACTCTAGCCTACATGAAAATTACAGCATATCATGTTGTGTGTTATATTATATCACCCTTAAATGTGACCTGAAAGGCTAAACTAGGAAAAAGCTGAGGGACTTGCCATCACCATCCATCCCTCTGCCACTCCAGTGTCACAGCCTAAAGCATAAGGACTGCAGTGGCTCCAGTGACCACACCATCATGTCATTTTTAGGACACCATGTTTAAGACCCTGTTCCTCCTTCACAGCTTCTGAAGCTAGCTGGGAGCTTAGCTCTCTGCACTACACACACACAGCTGTAGAAATAAGACCAACCTCAACTGTAAAAAGTTTGCTACATCAGCTTCCTGCAACAAGAAAACCTCCAAAGCACCACAGGATATATAATACAATACTTGGAAGAGCTATAATTATCAGAACATTTGTTCTCCTATGCCAGAAGTAATGACTACTGCTCTCCTTTGATTTTAATGGCAGCTCATGGCTGGGCATCCTGAATGGTAGGCAGGTGGTCCCAATCACTCACCTGAAATTGCACCTTAATGCACCTTGAAATGAGCAATTCTGGCACCAGATAGTGTCTAGGCAGAATTTGGGCGCATTAAAATCAGGAAAATAATCCAGGAAGCCCAGACTTCAGCAGCTGCCTAACCCACAATGAACCTAAAATTACCTGTCACTTAGGTTCCATTGCACAAAGTTGCACAGAAGTTTAGAACATGAATCAGGTGTAGAAGCAGTCCTGTCTAAGAGTGAAGTATTCTACCCTACTGTTAGTCCACTCTGATACAACAGTAAAAGGCAATGAAGGATTTGCAGCTTCATTATTTCTACTTGAAATAATTAAATTATTTAACTAAATAGCTAAGTAACTTCTTTTTATGCCAACCAAATTGCCAAACATGAAATGAATGGGTAGCTGGTCCAAAAGAGCCAGCTCAGAACTCCACCCAGCTAAGTGCCCTGACGTTAGGCCACAGAGAAGACAATCTTTGCCTGTCTGTTTGGAAACATGAGTATACACCTCCAGGATGAGCTGAGACCTTGTTTCAACACATGAGGTAGAGGCTGCTTGTCTGACTGCTTCTTTGCCAGGCAGCAAAGATGCTTCTGGGCCTCAAGGGAGAACTAGTCCCATATTTCCCAAGTGGCTACTACCGTTACTTCTGAAACAGCTACCTCTTGAAAAAAAGCTGGACTGGACACTCATCTCCCAGACTTCTTCCCCATCCTTGACCTCAGTAGAAGGAGGCACATCATGCAGGTGCCTGGGAAGGATGGAGTTCAAACACCCTTCATCCACCTCTTAGCTGCAGGAGTCTTCCTGCTTTGCAAGAAGTTGGTTTTTGTGCATTTTGAAGTGCTGAGTCCAAGGCACCTAACAACCCTGCACTCTGGGGCAGGGGGAGCATGTTTTGGGTGAGGTGGGGCTGCAGCAGGCACAATCCCAGCCCTCGGCCGGCACACCACACTGGGTCTACCCAGATATCACTGGTCAAGTTGGTGACAGGCTATCTGTGGTCAGAGTTCAGAAGGAAGCTATCTTCTTCTTTTTTGTAAAATGCAGCCATTGTACATTTTGGGGTCAGAGGGAAGGGCCCATGTACATTTAAGAAGAGTTTTCTGGAGATAATACTTGCTTCCACAAAAGCAGAACAGTTGCTTTTTTGTCTTCTCAGAACCAAAGTCTATTGTAGGTCTCAGCTTCTCAGAAGGACAACTTCAGAGACTCAAGCACTTTTTTACTGTTCAATATGATGAACTGGCTTTTGGCAGCTTGGAAGGGAAAACGAAAAATAAAAAAAAAGCCCGTACCAAGCCCCCCTTCCCCCAAAAGAAAAAAAAAAGAAAATAAAGAGAGAAGAGACAGTGAAACGAAAGCATATTTGGCTAGAGTTAAATGGATAACTATTATTAGCAGAGCTACTGAAGGACTACTATGTGAGTAGCGCTGCTGGATTTTTTCTTTGTTTATTGTTTTGCCCATCTTAGTAAGAGCTCATTCCTAGTAATTTCTGATATTTTATATTTGATCTATATATATTTCAGGCATGTTTAAATGGAAACTTTATTTGGTGAGCATAGTTAAAGGAAGTATCATGTCACTTAAATTTTTTCTATGCAGAAAAGGTTAGCTAAACTATCATTTGAGGAATTTCAGCTAAATCTGAGTTTAATATCTAAATTCAATCAGTTCTGTGTGCATCTAAAGTATTGCATATAAAGACAACTGAATTTCATGCTCCACAGTAGGAATACTGGATTAAATAATTTTCAAATTCATTATTACTAGACTGCTGTCATTCTCTTGTTAGAATTTACTTTTAAGAAAATAGAATCAATGAAAAACTATTTAATAAAATGTTGTGCCATTCCTTAGTTAGCAATTAGCATTCTCTTCAAATAGAAAATTCTAATAAGAGTACAGGCTCAGAGACATTTGAGCCACACACCCTTCTCTGCAGTGATATTTGGTAACTATCTAGGATAGACTAGTTTCCTCAAGACATAATATTCAGCTTGCTGCTGCTTTGGACACGTGCCTCCAGGGGATTCTTCTGTGTTTTACTCTCCTTATTGTAGCATGTTGCTATTAAGAAACCAGGACACAAACTCTTGACACAGGCTGCCCTGATTTGACACCTAGGTAGGCATCTACCCAACTAAGAGAACAGGATCAGCCAAGAACAAATTTAGGCCTGAATTGCAGTAATTTACTGTTTTGTTCCTTTAGCTGAATATGTGATAAAGTAGGATTTCTTACCCAGTGTGCTTTCAGCGCTGAAGGGACACTAAAACACAACAGTCACACAAACTGAGGAATTATGAGAAATGACTGCCATGCATGTGGGAGTTTAGACACACTAATAATAGCTAATTCCACTGGTTTACCTATGTGCAGCTGCCTTGCTCCAGGCAGCACAGAGCATGGCACAGGCACACCCCCCAGAAAGCACTGGGCTGACAACTTCCAGTGACAGCATCCTTGGCTGCACTAAGCACGCAGACCCAGCACAAGTCAGCTGCTCCTCAGTCAGGTAAGAACACTTGCAGCTGGCCAAGGTGGTTATTTAACAGGTGATCCAGTGGGTGAAGCAGCCTGGTCATCTGCAGTCTGATCATCACACACAGCTTTGTAATGCAGTCTTTAATCAGCATCAACCACTGCCAGCTTTCTTGCTTGAGCTCACTTATGTTTGAGACAGGCAGACAGATTAGCTGTCATATAGATAAAAGGTAAAAAACCTAATTCAATCCTTACATCCATCCACCCCATCCTCACACTCCACTATTTCCTTAGATATTTCTACTGTGCAATACACTCCCTTCCTGAAGTGTGCTGTTGACAGTAATTTTCCCCAAGATTTTTTAATTCTCTGTTCTTTAGAAATAACCAACCATCTTATGCAAGGAAATTGTGTGATTAAGAGAAAAAAAAAGAAAAGGCATACAACTGTATGAAATAAGGGAAAACTATAAACTTGGAAGCAGGTTGCAAAGGGCAAAATAAATCAGGAATAAGGCAAGAGTTCCATCAGGGCTGTGCATAACTTCCAAGCCCTTCACCCTGTCTAACAGCAATTTGAAAGGGACAAAAGAATCCGTGACATTTATCATGTGTGACATTCAACCATGCAGATGCCATTCAGTTGCACACAAAATGTCTTTGCTCATCCTCCATTCAAAGACTTTGTGTTGATCCTACTTTTTTGCCTGGTCTTTTAAGTCCTGAATAATATGCAAGTCTTATATTTTTACAGCATGTGCATCTCCAGGAGAAAATAAAATTTTCTCCTCTGAAGATCCTGAAATGCTACTCAGGGAATAATTCAAAATAACAATTACCAGCACTCAGAATATTGAGTTTATTTGGCAATTCAGAAATCACAGCCTGATTTGGAACTGATAGAGATGCTTATGTTGACTAAATGCCTTTAGTATTCACCACCTCCAGAAAATGAGGGCAGTATGAGCAGGAAGATTTTTTCATATTGCTTCACAAAGATACATATTCACACTCGACCAATATAGACAGAAGGTGTCATTTATCCTGTGTAATTCACAGTCACTTATTTTTATTGTCCTTTTATCAGTGCCTTAAGAAGAGGTATGTTCCTATAACTATTTAGCACAGATATATGTCAGTCTTTCACCCAAGGTTTTATAAATAAAAATCTTTCTGTGCTACCACTTTTAAGAGAAAACTAAGGCTCAGACAGTTCTATGATGTCCTTGACTAATTTAAATTGGAACAGTAGAGCCAAATTATTTACACAAAAAACAGGCTTATCAACTTGTTCTGTCTTGCTGCACAGGGTCTGAAAATCCCAACACTGTGTAGTATCACAGGGCCAGAGATCACTATGTGAAAAAGAAGCTCTAAACATTAAAACTGGTAATGGAAATGTCCTAAGCCAAGCAGATAACATGTGTTGGTATGCAAGTGCACAGCCATGCCGATGAGAATCCAGCCTGTGTCCTGTCTGCATTTCAGCACGGTCACCATGGAAATGGGAACCAGCCTGCACAGAGCCTAACAAAGGAAACCTTTAAATGAAAATAACAACACTGGATAGAGGCTGCACAAGATTTCTGCTGGGGAAAATGACTTGCTTTACTCATCTGAAGATGCAGAAACTTCCTTTTACCTGCATTAATCCTAAAGGAAAGTACGTTATTCACATTTGGCTGTTTTGACATTAAGCTGTTATACTGGTAGCTCCAGTTATTAGTCCTCATGAAAATACATTACATGAAGTACATGCAAACCCCAGTTTCATTCATTCATTCAAAATTACAATAGTGAAGAAAGACCACAATGAATAATATTTATATAGTGGCTAGGAAGCACAATGAAAAAAAGGAGTAGCTGTACTTTTACTTCTTTAACTTCTTTAATTAAAGTTTTGTGACACTGAATCAAAAAAGCAAAGAACAACTCACAGGTTGTTCCAGAGAGAGGCAGCACACAGTTAAAACTTGTTGGTAGGATTTCATGTTGACTTTGACCAAATTATGCACAAATAAATATTAGCTGTTAATATGCTTAGGTGTCCAATGGTAATAGCCTGTATGCTTTCTAAAATAAACATAATACAAAATACAAGTCCTGTAATGCAGTATGAATGAAGCCTTACTTCAATCTGCAATGCTGTGAGAGGCAGAACTCCAAAAATAATATATAGTAGTACTGCTACTACTTGCAACCTCAGAAAAAAGGAAAAACTAGAGACAGTTTTACTTTAGGAAGAGTTTATATTTGGGTCCTGCTTTCAAGCCATGTCCAGATTATAGAATGATTTTTAACATTAACATTACTCACAGATATGATAATAAAACAGCAAGGTATCAAAAGATGACTACAAAGAGAGAGAAAGGCAGAAATCAAAATAGGCTCTACAGATTCAAGTTGGTGTGCACGGATGCATGTTAGAAGCATTTTCACCCCAAGTTTTAGCTTTATTTATTGCAACAGATGTTAAATTTTCATTTGCTGCTCAGTCATCAGTTTAGTTCTTTCTGCTCTGTACATTGCCATGTACTTTCTATGTATATGATTTTAACGTTAGCAGCTTCCTTGTAGATTATTCCCTACATATCTTGACCATAAACATGTAAGTATTTGCTTGTGACAGAGGATTTATTTTTCAGCACTCAAGTGAAATGAGAGATCAACCTTAGCTCCATTAAAAAAAAAAAGAAGTACTTACCACTTTTGGATATCTAGTGATACAGCTAAAACCTTTTTTTTTCACTTTCAAAATACTATTTCCATTGACTTTAGTCACAGCTGTGAATACAGAGCAGTTTTGCACATCAAGATGCACTTGCACAAATAGCTCAAGCTGTGGAAGTGACAGCTACCAATGAAAGGGACTTTTCCAGCTTTCTTCCCTCCTCTGGCCATGAGTTCTGACTGTCCCCTATGCCAGCACTAACAAATAAATTGCTCAAGTGAGCAGGGTCAGTTTACCTCATCTCCAAAACTAACCTGGCTCAAAAGGGGGAAAAAATTATTCAAGCAAATGGGTCCCTGACCTGTTCCCCAGACTAAGCCATAGTGATAGTACAGAGAAACTGGTGGAAACATGCAATCAAGAGTGGATGAAATGTCCTTGCAGCGTCAGCTCCACATTCAGGTCAGCTTAACCAGATCGTGAAAACGCAGCTTCAGTTTTGAGAACCCCTGGCTGAGCAAAGAGAAAGAGAAGAACACAAAAGCTCCAACCACATGTCAAAGATTTGATTTAAATGACTCGTCTGAAATTGTACTCAGCTTTTGCAGAAAAAAAACGAGAGAGAGAAAGAATCCACTTTTGTAAGGAAAAAAGGTAAATTTCTCTTAATCCTACATTTCATACTCATTAGACCCCTTTCTAATTTCAAAACTACGCAAGGCAGGAGTTCCAGCTCATTCTCTGATCACACCATCTTTCTCCGTTCATAGGCGGTGACAGCATAATGAACTGATGAGCAAAAGAGACAAATCCAGGTGGCTAACTTACTCTGGGCACTTTCCAACTTTTGCATGTTAAGTGCCATTATCACAGCTTCCATCCCAGTTTAAACAAAAGTGTACTGAAGAAAAAGATTTTGTAAGTAGGGTTTCCTATTCCTCTATAGGGCCTTACAGCCCATTACTTACACGGTCCCCATCATTGGAAATTCTCTGTTCTACACACACACACACACACACACACCCCAGTTTCAGATAGACCTGTTTTCTCCTTCAGTCTGCCTGGGTCCCACAGAGGGACTTGAGAATACATGGCACTCGCTCACTAAAGATGGTAGACCTGTAGCCCAAAAGGAAGGCATAGTCCTTATGTTGCTGCAAGTTTTCACTTCAGACTTAAAAGAGTTCAAGGGGTGTGTACTTCACAGAGTGGAGTGAATGTACTAAGAGTTGTATCATCCACATCCTGGGTTCTTGGAGAAAGGTTCATGGTAGGCTTCAATGTGAAGGCTTGCTGAGATAGTATAGGTGAGGCCATCCCAAATTTTACTTCCTCCCCTAGGTATGGTCCTCCAACACTATCACTTGATAATTCACTCTGAAGTGAATTATTCCTATAGAAAAGAGAACAAGCTGATTTATCTGAAGCCCAGGAAACAGTTTCCAGAGCATGCAGTGCAGACAGTCAGCAGACCATCATCCAGAAGCAAACTGGAAAGCAGAGTGATTTAAACAGTGGATATTGCTGTAAAAATAACAAATAACATGAGAAGTCAAGAGAGAAATTTTTTGTGTTTGCAGGTGTAGACCTAAGACCACACACATATACATCTGACTGAAGTGCACAACAAGGTGGACATAAATTAACTTATAATCTAGCTGATAAAAATGCATTTGTTTCCAGAGGAATACAGTTTTGCAAAGACTTGTTACCTGGCCAAATTTAGGCAGACAATGCAAATAGCATCTTTCTGCCAAATTTCAAATATCTCCTCTGAAGCGTGAGGGCACTAGAGCTTTCCAAAGAAAATGTTACCAGAATTGAGCCCAGGAAAGCTACTGTATTTTCCACTGGCTTCACTCTCAGAGAGAGCTGGGCTGTTTTGGCTCTGACTTTTAAGAACAGGATAAGGAAAAAAAATGCATGCTTAAAATGTAAATTTAAAGAACGGGACATGGGAAATCTATCAGCAGTATGTAGCAACAGAAAAGCTTCCAGCTTTGTTGCACAGGTTGCCCTGTTAATGCATCATTTATTCTTCTTAACATAATATATTTCTATATGCTATATACTTTTTGGTCAACAATTAACAAGGTTGGTAGCAAAGTCATATTATCAAAATGGTAGTTCTGTTTCAGTTCTCTTCTTCTTGCAGCATCTACAAAGTCTTAATGACTTTCAAGACACAAATGTACACATCAACAGAGTAACTCACTGCTTCACTGTTGCACTATTTTTAGTTGAATTTGGAAACACAACAAAGCACCCCATGTGATCCATTTAATACAGCTGATAATTTGGAAGGTAATATACTGACATAAAATCAAGTTTGGAATAACTTGGAATATTTTCTGGAAATAATGACTAATTCAGTAAAGATATCCCAATTAAATTTAAGAATACCAGCTTTGAAAGTAAATCAGTTCACCAGAATCCAAGCAATTGGAAAACTATTGTGGGGCACCTACAAGAGTACCACCACAGCAGAACTTCAAAAACACTTAGGGAAAACTCTCCCATCCTGAAACTTTCTTTTGGTTGCTACTCCAACAAGATCAAAAAGGCCTGAGCAAGTTTTAACTCAGTAATTGCAACCACTAACATCAAATGTCATGACACATCTGAAATCAAAATTATGACAGCTTTCAGATGTATAAAATGAGATAAATCACGGATAGTGCCTGAACAAAGTAGACCTATCCCACTTCTGTTATCCACAATGCCAGGGGAATTCTCCTCTTACAATCAGTCCTTATCTTATGCTTTCAACACTGCTCTACAAACCTTTGCAAGTCTTAAGACCCCACGAACTACAGGGAATGTTAATGGTCCTGGTTTTCAGTAGCTATAACCAGGAGAATAAAGGATAGATTAAGCAAAAGTACAGGGTGGAACCTTTGGTCCACTGGTACTTTTCAGAATTTTTCTTTTTAGAAAAAATTGCCTGGTTGTTTGTGCGCTATATATCACATCACAGGTTAATATTCTTGTATTTTATTTCATACCCTGCAGCCACACATTCCACTGCAGTGTTCACTATAGTTACTGAACGAACAAGTTGGAACAGTTCATCAGCGAAAACTTTTTCATGCTGCCTCTTCTGTGACTTGCTAATTAAGGGTTTGTGAGAGTATACAGTAATATTAAAACTCTGGAACTGCCTGGGAATTTGCTCATGGCAAGTGAATATGATTGCTTATAGTTCCCAGGAAAATATATGTAATGGTAATTAAGTTAGCCAAGAGAAGGAGGAGATGGTTCAAGTTTCCCTATCCTTTTCCAAGGAGCAACATCTGACCAACAGGGTGGTAACAGACCTAGAGGACTCTTGCAAATCAGGAACAGCATTCACAAAGAGAACATCATCTTCGCGCCTAAAAAGGTATAATCATCATATAAACCTAAATTCACACATCAGATTGTCCCCGTTCCCTCCGCGCCAGCGCGCACACACAGAGTCCATTTACGGGACAGTGAAATCTATGCCACTCCAGAAGTTTAACCTGCTTTAGAATCGCCGCCGATGCACCGCACCCGCCCGCAGCCACAACGCACCCGCCGCGCGTCTCTGCCCGGCGCCGGCGTGCGCCCGAGGCCGCCCCCGCTCCGCACCTCGCGTCCGCGGGTGGACCTTCACTCCCCCCTTCCTTCCCCCCTTCCTTCCCCCCTTCCTTCCCGAGCGGCGGACGGACAGACGTACCCAGCGCGAGGAGCAGGGGCGGCAGCGCCGCGCCCGCGGAGCCCATTGTCCGGCGCGCTGCGAGGTCCCGGGCTGGCCGCTTCCCAGGGCGACACTGAGCGCCACCTGCTCCGAGCCGCCCCCAAATACTCCTCCTCCTTCTTTTCCTCCTCCTCCACGCCCCCTGCGGTCCACGGCCGTGGAGGGGCCGGAGGCAGCTGCTCCCGTCCTCTGCCCTCGCTCCGCACCCGCGGCGCTGCTGGCGGCGCTGTCCCCTGCACCCCTGGAGCCGGGTTGCTCCCTTCGGTTCTGTCCTGGTTTTATTCCCTGTGGGAGACCCCACCCGCGCTCGCCCCGCCTGGCGCTGCTCAGGCTCCGTGCCCTTGCCTCATGGCTGCGCTGGAAGGAGGGCTCCGGGACCGGGGTCGGGATCGGGACACCCACCACCCCCACCCTGGGTACCCTGGGCAACAGAGTTTGGGAGGGCTGGGGATGCCTCTTTCTCTTTGGTGGCAGAAACCTGTAGAATAGTCTTTAAACCTGTATTTATTGAGCAATGTAGAGTGGCTGTCTTCCTCGAGTATTAAATTGCACATTTAATGACACTGAGTCTATATCTTCTCCTTTAAATGAAATTCTTGCAGAATATGCCCCCAGCTATGCAGGAGTGCAACAGGATCCAGAAGCCTTGCCACACAACTGTCTTGAACTTGGCAGTGATGGTGAGGATGTATTGCCTAGGCAAAATAACTGCCTACGCTGGCTTAGGTGCCAGGCCAATATCCAGGAAGACAAAGAGAATCTAAGCCAGTAAAAATAGGGAGGTGAGGAGTCTGACTTCCTAAGAAATCAGAAACAATTCTTATGTAAGGTGGTGTGTATCTTTCAGTCCTACCTAGCCTTGTCAGCACTGTCTGAATATTGTATGTGCCCAGAATTAGAGAAACATGCATTTTCTCCATCCCACAGTTCCAGTAAGTATCAAAATTTATGGCACTACCTTTTCATATGGAATGTATTTCATTTTGTACAATGAATTCTGCTGAATAATTTGAACTTCTTGGCATTAACACTGTGTAATGAAAAAGACAGTCTGCCTGGAAAATTGAAATAAAAACGCTTCCTTCCTTCATCCTTCTTGGCATCTAGGTCATGGCCCTTTAGATGTGACACACTGCAGCTATTTTTTAAGGAGCATATGTATTCTCTCAGCTTCTTATTTGTTTTTAACATTTGGAAACTGAGCTGTAAGTTAAAATGAAGAAATCTGTCAGCATTTGTCAGCGGGTGGAGTTATTCAACAGGGTTTTTTGGACATGGGTTTTATATGGACTTCATGTGGTTAAAGAAATCTCCACCAGGATGTTAAAATGCACTTGATGGAAGTGCAGCAGAGACCTGTCTTTGTATAACTTACATAGTATTCTTTCATCTGTTTGCTTTATAGGACACGTAGGCATGTTACCCATCCTAATGCAAGAGCTTGTACGTGGGCTCACTGTGAGCGCTTCCCAAAATGCTGTCACTGCTGAACTCCAAAGACCTTTCCAAAGTCCTTGGTCAGTCACCGGGGATGACTCACAGGTCTCCGGGGGCATTGTGTATCCTTTGCATGAGGCCACAGAAGCCCTGCAGACAACTCAAGCAGTATTGAAGTCCAGATATTGGAGCAGTAACACCACCTTCAGCACCCAGACTGATCCAGTGATCAGCAGGCAAATTGTGATGGGAAGAGCAGCCATGGGAGTTTTCTTTTTATCTGCACTGAGTGTATTCATATGTGTGCCACTCCAGGACAAGAAGGACAATCTATACTTCCACAAGGAAGAACACTAATTAATAAATGCTGATGAAAGGACAATAAAAAACAAACAAACAAAAATCCACAGTGTAGAAAAAAATGGTTTCTTAATAACGGAATAAACCTAGAATTGCCCTCTGCCCCACCCTAAAATAAACTCTACAGACTAATGTCTCAGTTTCCTGAGACAATGTCTTTGATTCAGTTACATCATTCTAATTATAAATATACCCTTAGGATATGAAACTTTGTTTCTTATCCAGACACCATGTTGAAGAATAATTTCTGACACACAAAGGCTGTCTCCCAGGGTTTTGCTTCTTAGACCAACATTCTTCTGTGTTTACAAAGAATAGGTTGTAGAAGAATAAAAACTGCAACAGTTACTGTATTCTTTAACAATACTGCCTTAGATGAATGCTTTTGTTTTAAATAAGTCATTCAATAACAACCTTCTCATATAATCCTGAGTACTTTGCATATTATAGGAAACAAGAGTTTTTATATTGTGCAATATTTCACCTTTTTAGAATTTTTATACATATATTGCACATATTCAGGGATATTATTATTTATTATTGTTCACCTACACTGATAATCAAATTACACAGAGAACAGCTTAGTTAGTGCTCCTTATCTCTGCACTATAAAATGGGGTCTGATACACCCCCTTTGCTGAACATGTGTTTGTTGTTTAATGATGTTTTATAGTCAGACCTTGTCATGTCTGACTGTCATTGAACACAGGGACACTTGACAAAACCACCATATCTTCCTGAGCTGATTTGCAAAGTTTCAGACTTGGTTCTATGCAAGTACGGTGTGCTTGCACATTAGAATAAACTATTCTGTGATCAAGGGCCAAAAGAACTTTCTTTTTCACAGTAAGGACTCTGTGAAGTAATTTGATCACTATGAAAAGATCACTATGGTTTTTGCATTTTCAAGAAAAAATAAAAGTTGCAAAGTGAAGATAATGAACAAATATTTGCTTTTAAAAGCTGTTCTGTTGAACACATACTTAATGATCAATTTTAAAATTTATGCACGTTATTCTAGCTTTTTAATGTGATGAAATGTACAAATTAATGTCAGCCTTCTCAGAGAAACGTGCAGGTATTTCCATTTTTTGTCATTTGCAAGGCTTGACCACAGAATCAGAGTTTCTGCAGTATGGAAAACTTAGGAGCTCTCTGTTAATGTGTTTCTGGGAGGAAATCTTGGGAAGGTGACTAATTCACACAAAGAAAAGCAAGATGCGTGGCTCCAGGTCACTCTTTGATTTTTCTGAAGATGCTAGAGGGAAGGGCTCCAAATATCAGTTATTGTTTTTAGCAGAAACGTGGTGTCTGCAACAAAAACTTTACACTAAGGGCTGCACTGAAGGAAAAAGAAGAAGCTACTAAAAAACCTCCAAATGTATAAAGGAAATGTTAAAATTAGCTGCGAAGATGTAGTTCAGACATTAGTACTAATTCAGTTTTGAAATAAAACTGGAAAAGGTTAAAAATACTAAAATGGCATTTTAGGTATCACACAGGGAGTAAGTAGAGGACAAAACAGCACTTTACTATGCTATTGCTGTGCAAACCACACATTTTTAACGCTTTTTTGCAAATTTGGTTCAACCATCTCAAAGTGCTACACAGGAACTTTCCAGTCTTGCTCTNAGTCTTAATGCATTACTTTGTGAGGTATTTGTTCTCCTATTTTTTTCTTCTTAGATTGTTTGCAATTTAAGTGTGTGAAGCTAGTAAAAAATAATACTGAATAGAAAAGAAACCCTGCCTTTTGGTATAATTGTTAAACTGGACCTATTCTTCCTGGTCATCTGCTACATTATCTAGGACTAGTTACAAACTTTGAGCAAAAGATGAAACATCAGAAGGGTGGTGGATAAAATGTGGTAATGTGATCAGGAGTTTTCTAGTTGATTGTAAAAAAGTGTTCACAACATCACAGGATCAATTAGATTGGAAAAGACTTCTGAGATCTTCAAGCCCATTCCAACATCTAATTACGCTTTCTGTGAAGAACTAACTCCTGATGTCCAACTTCAGCTTCCCGTAGTGCAGTTTAAACTTATGTCCTCTCCTGCTACTGGTTGCCTGGGAGAGGAGATTGACCCCGACCTGGCCATGACCTCCTTTCAGGCACTTCTAGAGAGTGATAAGGTCACCCCTGAGCCTCCTTTTCTCCAGGCTAAACACCCCCAGCTCCCTCAGCTGCTCCTCACAAGACTTGTGCTCCAGACCCTTC